>CAUYRH010068849.1:0-38781 GCA_963574655.1 Perodicticus potto
ATTGCAGCCCAATTCGTAATCGCTAGGTCATGGAAGAAGCCCAAGAGCCCATCGACACACGAATGGCTTAATAAACTGTGGTACATGTATACCATGGAATATTACGCAGCCGTAAAGAAAGATGGTGACTTTTCCTCTTTCATAGTCTTTCATTTTTAATAAAATCTCCTAAATTGTAGCTAGAACAAAACCTTTTTTATGTTTATAACTCAAATTTTTGTTTCCTTTTCAATAACCTTTTTAAATACATTCAAAATAGTTATTTTAAGTTTCCAAGTTGCCCATTAATTCCACTGACTAGCTTTTTAACGTTTATTTAATTATTTGGTCATTCTTTAAACTTAAATGGGAAATAATTTTTTTTTTTTTATTTCGGTATATTTAGGAGGGTGTGCTTGTTTTTGTTACATGGATAAACTGTATAATTGTGAAGTCCAGGCTTTTTGTGTAGCTGTCACTAGAATCACATATGTTCCTGATAAGTAATTGCTGATGCCTCGCCTTCCACTCTTCCCTTTTCTTATTTTCCAGTGTTTCGTTTAGCTCTTTCTGATCCAATATACCCATTGTTTGGCTCTTGTATATAAGGGAGAACCTGTGGTTTTTGTTTTTTCATTCCTGAGAGACTTTACTTAGGATATTTTCCAGTACCATCCAAGTTCCTGAGTATTACTGCACGATATATACAATATACATAATCTACTCCAGATTTTCTGTATCCACTCATGAATAGATGGGGACAGGCTGATTCCTTAACTTTTTAGTTGAGACTTGAGCTGTGATAAACATTTGGGTGCAAATATCTTTCTGATAAAATGGCTTCTTTTTCTTTGGATTTCTGGTCCAATCATGGGTCTATTTTTATTTCTTTGAGAAAATCTCCATACTATTTCCCATAGCTGTTATGCTACCTTGCATTCCCATCACAGGATATAAGTGTTTCCTTTTCACTGCATCCATGAAAACATCTGTTGTTTTTGTCTCTTCAACAATGGCCATTCCAACAGGGTCAGTTGGTATCGCACTGTGGGTTTAATTTGCATTTCCTTAATGATTAGTGATGAGTATTTTTTCATATATTTCTTGGCCATTTGTCTGTCTTCTTTTGGGAAGAATCACTTCATGTCTTTTGCTGACTTTTTGATGAGGTTTTTTAATTCTTGCTGATTTGTTTTAGTTCTTTGTAGATTCTGGATGTTAGTCCTTGGTCAGATATATAGTTTCTGAATATTTTCTCCGATTCTATAGATTGTTTACTCTGTTGATTGTTTCCTTTGCAGTACAGAAACTTTTTAGTTTAATTAAGTCCTATTTACTTTTGTCTTTGTTGTATTTGTTTTTGGAGTCTTAGTTATAAATCCTTTGCCAAGCCCAATATCTAGAAGAGTTTTTGCTAAATTTTCTTCTAGAATTTTTGTGGTATCAGGTCTTACATTTTGAGACCTTACTACATCTTAAGTTAATTTTTGTATATGGTGAGAGATAGGAATCTAGTCTTTCATTTTGTGTATGGCTGTCCAGTTTTCCCAATACCATTTATTAAAAAGAGTGTCCTTTTTCTAGTATATATTTTTGTCCGCGCTGTCAAAAATCGGTTGGATGTAGCTATATGGTTTTATTCCTGAGTTCCCTATTCTGTTCCTTTAATCTGTGTGTCTGGTTTTATGCCAGTACCATGGTGTTTACTTTACTATATCCTTGTAGTATAATTTGAAGCCAGGGAATGTGATGCCTCCAGACTTTTCTTATTTAGGATTGCTTCAGCTGTTCAGGCTCTTTATTGGCTCCATGTTGTAAGTTTAGGATTATTTCTCCTAGTTCTGTGAAAAATGACATTGGTGTCTTGATAGGAATTGGATTGCATTCGTAGTTTGCTTTGTTAATATGGACGTTTCATTGATATCGATTCTTCCATTCCATGAGTACAGGATGGTTTTCTATTTGTTTGTGTCATCTGTGATCTCTTTCCTCAGCATTTATTACTTCTCCTGTACAGATCTTTCCCATTCTTGGCTAGGTTTATTCTTAGGTATTTTGTTTTCTTCACCTGCTATTAAAAATGGCATTGAGTTCTCTACTTGACTATCAGCTTGATAGTTATTAGTTTATGCTGCTGACTTGTGTACAATAATTTTGTAACCTGAGACATTACTGAATTCTTTTGTCATTTCTAGGAGTCTTCTAAAGGTATCTTTGAGAGTTGGAGATAAAAGATCATACCATCAGCAAATAGGGATAATTTGAGCTTCTCCTTTAAGATACAGGTGGTCTTTATTTCATTCTCTTGCCTAATATCTCTGCGTCAGACTTCCAGTATTATGCTGAATAGAAGTGATAGTGGGCATCCCTGTCTTGTTCCAGTTCTTAGGGAAAATGCTTTCAACGTTTTCCCATTCAGTCTGATATTGGCTGTGGGTCTGTCATACATGACTTATTATTTTGAGGGTATATTTCTTCTATGACTTGTTCTTTAAGGGTTTTTTTTTTTTGTTTTTTTTTTTACCATGGAGGGGTGCTAGATTTTATCAAATGTTTTTCCTACATTAATTGAGATGATCATATGGTCTTTGTTTTTACTTCTGTTTATGTGGTGAATCACATTTATTGATTTGCATATGTCGAAGCTTCCTTTTATCCTGGGATGAAACCCATTTGATTGTAGTGTTGGATTCTGTTTGCTAATATTTTTTTGAGGATTTTTGCTTCTGTGTTCATGAGGGATATTGGATTGTAGTTTCCTTTTTTGTTGTGTTCTTTTCTGCATTTGATATAAGAGTGATACTGACTTCATAGAATGACTCAGGGAATATTCCCCGCTTCTTGATGTTATGGGTTCTTGCCTTAGCCTCCCAAGTGGCTGGGCCTATAGGTGCCCACCACAACGCCTATTATTTTTTGTTGTTATTGCAGTTGTCATTGTTGTTTAGCTGACCCAGGCTGGGTTCGAACCCGCCAGCCTTGGTGTATATGGCTGGCACTGTAACCACTGTACTACGGGCACCAAACCTTCTTTTTGTTTTTTGAGACAGTCTCAGTATGTCACCCTTGGTAGAGTGCTGTGGTGTCACAGCTCACAGCAACCTCAAACTCTTGGGCTGAAATGATTCTCTTGCCTCTGCCTCCCACGTAGCTGTGACTACAGGCATCCACCACAACACCCAGCTATTTTTTATTACAGTTGTCATTGTTGTTTAGCTGGCCCAGGCTGGGTTTAGATCTGCCAGCCTTGTGTATGTGGCTGGTGCCGTAACCACTGTATTATGGGCCCGACCTTGCCTGTTTTCTTTCTGTGTTTTATTTGCAAATTAGTTCATTAGCACTCCTGTTCTTTTAAACCCCTATAAAATCTTTGCTTATATATTCTGATAATGCTGCACACAAATTCTTGCTTGCAGGTACTGTTTAGCACCAACTTGTTTGAAAACAAACAATCACACGAGATGGTAATCTAGACAGTCCAGAGTATAGTTACTTTAACTCTTTTCGTTTAGGTTGGTACTGATATCAAAATTAAAATGTTAAAAATTCCCCAGACTTTGTATATCCCAGTAGACCCCAAACCCATCTAAATATAATCCTCTTATATTGTGGGTATGTTCATTTATAAACACACTTTTTTTTCATATAATTTTCTTTCATATAAGGCAAAAACCCATATAATGAAAACTAAATAGATTCCTTGACTTAGTATGTTAATACAGGCAGTCTCCGAGGTATAAACATCCGATTCACATACAACTTGCACTTGTGATTAGAGGCTATTAAGGTAATTCCCAGAGGTATAAACATTTGACTTACCTACAACTCACATTTATGAATGGAGGCTGTTACAGGTAATAGGTAAATGTACCTGTTCCAACTTACATACAATTCAACTTAAGACCAACTCTACAGAACCTGTCTTGTTCATAACCCAGGGACTATCTGAATTACTTTTAGACACAAGAGTTAATTCTTATTAAACTTGAAGTATTGATAGCTTTACTTCATTAGAAATAAGTATAAACTTAATTACTCAAATCAGTCTGATTCACTTCCTTGTTTAGTTTTGAAGAGATTTTCAAACATTGACATCTGAGATTGTTCTCTTTTAGGTATGCTCTGTAAATGTGTGGGCTTGTCCGTCACGTGCCCTGCCCTCTGCACTGCTAGCCTACAGTTCCTTTCTGTTCTCCTGACTGAAGAAGCAAAAAGTCATCTCCAGGATAAGGACAAGGCAAGTCTATGTCACAGCCCAACAATGGCTTCACTTCTTGATAAAATGCAGGAAAATCAGAAATCTCTGGAACAACTTAGTGAAGTAATTCTTGAGGTATGTGATTTCTTGTTTTCTTAAAACTTTACTTAGGATTACACGCATTTAAGTTATAAATTGTGTTTGTTTTCAAACAAGTTAGTATTTAAATGAATCGACATTCAGTCTTAGTCTTGTTAAAACCTTTTTCATTTATTTAAGTTTAAAAAATAGTACTCATTATGGCTATTTAATAATATAAAAGTTCAAAACTTAACCATCTCTAGTCTCACCCCACTGATACTGACCAGTTTCTTTAATGAATATGATGTAAAAATTTGAAATGAAATATTACTAATCTAAATCTAACAGTTTATCAAAATAGTGTTTCGTATCATGACCAAAATAGCTATATTTCAGGAATGCAGTTAGAATTCCAAATTTATTGCCTTTTAAAAAATATATCTACCTCTTTGAAAATACATTCTAGGTGACATTTGATTTATATAAATTAGCCATATTTTATCTTTCATTGGTTAGACAAAAAATCATAAAAAAGGTAGAAAAATAGTAGAACTGTGTGTTAAAGAATTTGCGTCAGCTTCCCAATAAGTCAGCTACGTTTTACCAAGGCAGAAGGTTGTTCCTGTCTGCCAGTTTGTTCCAGTGTCTTTGCTGCTTAGAATTTGGAATTTTTAAACTTTTTCCCTGTGTTTTTGTCTATGAGAGTCAGAGTTATGCAGATTTTCTGGTACAACCATCCTTGATTATGTGAGATGCAGAAAAGGCTGGTAGAGAGAAGACACTCCCTTGTCCAGCTATAAGCTGTGGATGGTAGCGGGGTACTCCCCAGAGGCTTTCTTACAATCGTGAATAGGAAGTCTGATCAGGAGTCCTCCCACATTTTCCCATTTGTCTCCAGAAGTATCTTCAGAAGTCTGGAACTCTAAGAGAAAAACATCCTCTGAGTGTTTCCCGAAAACCACTTGTAGCTACTACCTCCCTCATCACTCAAGTTTGCTTAGTTGAAAATAAAAACTGGACCTTGTCTCATTTTTCTCGTGCCCCCTCAAGACTATAGGCTTTATTTCCCAGTGATAACTGAGTGTGATTTTGCACTTTAAAGAATATTACAAACAGGAAAACTTAAATTCACACCTTTCTAAAGTCCTTCACCTCTCTCTTGTTCTACTTTAATTGTTAATTTTCTGACTTTGGCTGTAGCAGAACGTTTCCTCTTGGGGAAAGGCTTTTGCTCTTGTTAACCGCCTTTTCTCTTCAAGTTACATGATTTCCCTGAGGGCAGAGTGCCGTGAGGACAGTGTGCTTGTCTCCTACCCCTCTCCCCATCTGGGGGCCTAGCCCCTCGGGGGTGTCTGTGGTTCCTGCAGCCGGTCCTGATGGATGTGGTCAAGTCAGGGACTTTGCATTTCCCAGCCGGTTCCCTCTTAGTTGTGCTTTGTTTCAAAGATCCGTGATGAGACTTATGAGAAACATGGGTCCGTGTAGGGTGAAGAACCAGTTTATCATAGAGCACGTCGGAAAAAGTATGCAGAGGAATCTCAAAATTTACCTGGCCCTTATTTTTCTCTAATACTTTGTAGTGTTATTCATGATAAAAGTCATTGTTTATAATCTTGTGGTATTACCTTCTTGGTCAAAGAAAGGGAGGTGTACTTAAAGCCACAGAGTATTTCCGTGATTTTCCTAATGACTAGCTAATTTTCCTCTCTATTTCTTCTAAATTACAAAAGGCATAAAGTATTTTGTGTGGATATAGATACATTAGCCAATTATTTAAAACATATTTCCTAATATATTAATGCTCTTCTTCTTCTTGTAAACAGTAGAATGTCAATACATCACATTTGTTAGGACAAAGGCAAGTTTAAAACAGTGAAGAGAAATTATATCTATGGCACACTCATGAGAAAATGTATGTCTGGGCCGGGCGTGGTGGCTCACACCTGTATTCCCAGCTGCTCTGGAGGCTGAGATAAGAGGATTGCTTGAGCCCAGTAGTTTGAGGTTGCTGAGAGCTATGACACCATAGCAATCTACCCAAAGTGATTAAGACTCTGTCTCAAAAAAAAAAAAGAAAGAAAAAAACAAAATGTGTGTCTGATTTAAGGTGAGACAGTAATTAATGGGCTTATTAAACTACAAACATCGTTTTGTTTTCTTTGCCCTATAGAAAGATGCTATGAATATTAAAGTATTATTAGAATATATTAAATAGCTATGCATCATTATAAATAGTATACATAGCTTACTATATGTCTCTGTAGGTTGTGGGTTGTGTAAGTGCTATATGAAGCAAAGTAAACTATAGTTGTGAAATTATCAGAAGAAATAGTATTCTAAAATTGATGTTCTTCAAAGATATACTTAAATTCTCTATAAAGCCATGCTCAAAAAATATCAATATGTAAGACCTTAGGCAAATCATTTGACCTTTTTTGATTCACTTCTTTATGTGCAAAATAATAGAATTATATTACATTGCCACTATGTTTCAACTGCCCCTAAAATCTCCATCCTAATAAATCATTATATTGGAATGTCAATTAAAATGTCTTGGCAGAGTCTCTTAAATGGCTGCTTTATGGCACTGTCTCTTAATGATACATATTGAAGTTATGCATACTTATATCTGGAATCATATAGACTTATTTTTTTGTAAGTCCATATTAGGTGATATCACAATTTGAATATTCTCTAAGAAATTATTAGATGTCTTTGTCTTTTTTCCAGAAAACATTGACCACACTTGACTTCAATGGAGATATCACCATCATCGGTTTATGGTGACGCAGTTATCCCCCTTTACCTATGATTTTGCCTTCCATGGTCCAAAAATTTTAAATTGAAAATTCCAGAAGTACCTCATAAGTTTTAAATTGTATGCCACTCTGCGTACCCAGGATGTAGATTATCGCTTTGTCTAGCACATCCTGCCACATTCATTCCCCACTCGTCATTCCCCATTGGTCACTTAGCAGCTGTCTCTGTCAGCAGGACGATAGCTCACAAGGGAAGGAAGGGTGAGTACAGTATAGAGGGAGATCCTGCTCACATAACTTTTATTATACTTTAGTGTTCCAGTTGTTCTGTTTTACTAGTAGTTATTAATCTCATACTGTGTTTAATTTATAAGTTAGACTTTATTGTAGTTATATATGTAACAGAAAAAAACGTAGTATCCATAGGACTTGATACTATGCAAGGTTGTAGACATTCACTGGGGGTCTTGGAACAGATCTCCACAGATAATGGGGATCTGCTATACTTACTGTTTTATTTGCAATTTATGTAGATACAGGATTAACAAAAAATCTCTCTATGTGTAATAGGTTTTGTCTACAACTGATATATATTCAATTAATTTTCCCCCTGTATTTTGATCTGATAGCTAAGGGTAGTAATACAAATGACCAACTTTTGTGTCACGTTTTAGGAGATGGATTTTGCATTCATGTTTGATGTATAGTAAAATCCAAGGGTCAGTCTTTGAAAGAGAAGTTACATGTACTTACTACTGTGTTGATGAATGTTCAGTGTAATTAAAAATTCTTCTTTACATTAGGTACCTTTTAGAAACAAAGCAAAAACGTTTTGACCTAGATTACCCTATAACACTTAATATATAGAATAGATTACTCTAAAAAGAACATAAAATGAAATAAATTTCATTGAGTTCTCTTACTTTCTTTCTACAAGAAGTTGATGGAAAGATATTTCATGCTCTGTATCCTCTTGATTTGTTTTTTCTCTCTTGGCTGCTTGCAGCATCCAGTAGCTGGTTATGTCCCGTGAGCTCATTCTTCACCTTCCTACCTCCCTGCAGGCTGCTCACACTTCCAGCCGTGTCCACCTGCTTATGTATACAAGTGCTCAGCCTGCTTTCCAGTCTGGGATAAGTACTACATGAAAAGTGATAGAAATTATATCCTTTACTCTGACTTTACTTCAGTATATGTTGAAAAGAATCTGGATTTACCACAAGTTTGTCCTGGTTATTTTGTTGTTGTTGTTATTGGCTTTTGTTTTGAGACAGAGTCACATTTTATTGCCCCCGGTAGAGTGCTGTGGAGTCACAGCAACCTCAAACTCTTGGGCTTAAGCTGTTCTCTTGCCTCAGCCTCCCGAGTAACTGGGACTACAGGTGCCCGCTATTTTTAGAGACAGGGTCTTACTCTGGATCAGGCTAGTCTTGAACTCATGAGCTCAGGCAGTCCACCTGCCTCAGCCTCCCAGAGTGCTAGGATTATGGGAGTGAACCACTGCACCCAGCCCTTGTTATTGGTTTTTAGCTTTTATATCAGTTTTACTGCATACAAATTCTACAGATACTAAGTTTTTATAAAAGTAGGAGATATCTGCCTCATTTTCTCAGAAGTGACCACTTATACCTGGTTTAGCTAGTTATTTTATAGTTTCCCTTGTAGGTCTCTAAATAACATGCTTATATTCCTTTATCTTGATTGTTCAGATTTGGACATTATCTATTTTGAGACAGAATCACAATTATTTATTTAATTCCAACTATCAAAAAGGAGATTTTAGCTATTTTTCTTTACCCTACTCACTTACCTGGCCAAAACGGGTTCCCTTCTAATTCCCCCAGTTCTGGTGTGTCACGATGCCTCTTAGAGAACAGGCAGTGTAGACAGCACGGACCTGTGACAACGGTGCGCAGTGAAGCCACATTGCAGAGAGTGTTGAACTTTCTTTTCCGAGATAGCTTTTGTTTTCCTTAGAGGTAAATATTGTGTTATTTTTTTACTTGCTGATTTTTGTATAATCACTAATAGTGATTATATAAAATATAGTCTAAATTTTTATAGAATCACTAATAATCTCTGTGCTCCTGCCAGGAATTAAATGACCTCAGATTATGTTCAGAATCGTCCGAACTTCGTATCAGTTCCTCTTCTGGAAGCGATCTCTCCCCGTTCCTTCTCACCTGCTCAATGTCTGGTGTCACCTGGGTTCTCATCCCTTGTTCCTGGGGAACCTTCCCCTCTGTGCTGCGAGCAGTTTCCTGCGTCCTGTCCCCCCCGCCCTCCTCCCTGGTCATTCTCTTCTGATGGACACTCTCCTTTTAGTGTGGAGTCTTTTCTCCCAGTGTTTCCAGGAAAAAAAAATGTGCATAGGAAGGTTGTTTTGAAGTATAAATGTCTGAAAGTCTTGGTTTACTCTGACATCTAACTTAGAATTTGGCTAGTGAGAGTTCTGGGTTGGCAATCATTTACTTCAGAATACAGAAGGCTTCACCCATTCCCTCTAATTGCAAGTGTTACTATAGAAAGTTCTGAAGCCATTTGATCCCCGGCTTCTCCCTCCTTGGAACTTTTTAGAATCTTTCCTTTTTCTCTAATATTCTAAAGTTCTATCATGAAGAGTCTAGGTGTGTTATCTATGGGCTGACCTCTCTCAGGGGCTCTATCCATCTGTAAACTCACACTTTCTGGAATCACCTGTCGCCATTCCTTCAGTTTTCTGTGCTCTTTGTTGGGAACTCCTATTATGTTTTCTTCTAACTACGTAACCTCTGTTTTCTCTTTTTCTCTGTATTTCAGTCTCATATTTTCTGTTGATGGGCTTTCCTTGGGTGTCCGGAGATCTTGGATATCTGTTCTGTTGAAGACGGGGAGACTCAAGGCAGGCTGGCAGCCCCAAGCATGAGTGGAGCTTGTCAACTGAAAGCTTTACTGTACACGGGGACCAAGGGGATGATTTTGTGGGCTTATTTTCTCAGGCTTGTCAATAGTCTTCGGATCTTTTGCCTGGAGCAAACAACCCAAATGCCAAGTGTTTTGTAGCAAAGTAGGGAAAGAAAGCTAGGGTCTCAGAATTTATTTCACAGCATATCACTTCGTCCTTCATGTTTTTAATAGAATACCTTTGCCCATAGATGTGCCTCGTCTCTGCCAGTTCAAAATCCTTCTGATTTGTCCTCTCCAGAGACTAAACATTTGGTTTTTTGCAAGGGTTGAGAGGAGGAGTGGTTTGTCTGAATGGAACTTAGTGAGTGGCGCCAGAATCTGGGACTCTAACTGCTTCTTGGAAACTTGCCAAATGGTCCTTGTTCGTCCTCACTTCCAGGGTTCCTGATGCTGAACTTCCCAGCCCTGGGCAAGTCTGTGTACAGACTGGGGGGCATTCAGCTCTCCTCACGCCACTCAGAATTCAGGGTCTTTAAGCCTAATTTGTCAGTCATTCATCTGCTTTTTAGTTTCCAGGACTTTATTATGTGTGCACGCATGTGTGTGTATGTGTGTGATTCCAGTTCTGTCATTTTAATGGCATTTCAAGCAGGACTGAAAGACACATCTGTGCACACGACTATTTCCTTAGAGGTCTTACTCATCCCCTGATCCCTGTGTATGGTGAGTAGGTCGTACATTTCAATGGGATCAGTTTGGTTTTTCTCAGATCTCTAAAATGTGCAATAAGGATTTGTACACAAGAATGATTTTCCTCTTAATTGTGAAGATTACATTTATAAGCAAATTAGGTTTCTGATACGTAACTATAACGATTATACTCTATATATGTTCATCATTTGTAATACTTTCTTACCTTTTCTTTCCTTTCATCTTCATGGTTACGTTCGACATGGTCTTTATTAGGTATCCTTGGGTCTAGGCATTTAGTATCTAATCCACTGGCCAAATGGGGGCCTGCCTGGTGCTGGGCAGCAGCCGAGGTGAGGTATGTGAAGTGGAGTCCCTGGCCCTGGTGTGCGGTGTGAGTGCCCCCACTGTGCAGACTTCTCACTGACATGTGTCCAGGCATAAGCCAGTCAGGCATTGTAAGTAGAGGTGCCTGGAGGTGATTATGCTGTTATATTTTATGTAAAATTAATATGATTTAAGCTTAATTTTAATAATGTGATAAAGCTAGATCATTTTGAAAATTATTGCTAGGAAAAGTTATGAATTTGAATTCTTTTTTTTGTTTGGGATTCATTGAGGGTCCAAAAGACCCATGTTATACTGATTGTTTTTGTTAGGTGAAGTCACTCTTATATTTGTGTCCCATCACCAAGAGGTCTGTCACTCCCCATGACCCCATGAATTAGTCTGTCTAATATTTTTAAGCAAATGAGGAACATCTAGATTCTTAAACTGGAATTTATGAACCCTTGGAAATTGTAATAAAAATTTATGTGTATATCCACAGGAGCTCTTACCACTCAGAGCTGAACCCAAGTCAAGACTTTAGAGTTCAAATATCTAGTAAGTGGCAGATACTGAGGAGGAAAGACAAGTTCCACATCACCATGAGGAAGCAAGCAGCCCAATCCAGGCTGTGGGGCGTTATGTAGGTGACTGCTGTGCTGCAGTCCAAGCCCAGAGTGAGGGAGGAGCTCCCGCAGCTGCTCAGTCGGGTGGCCTGGGCGGGCAGGGCCCTAGATGTAGGAGATACGATACAAGGTCTGTGCTGGTCCTGATCACAATAAACTAACTGGGTAAAGACTTTCAAAACGAGAGAGAAAACTTGAATTTTCACTAGATATTAGTTGATTCTGAGAATTTATTCTTAATTATGTTAGGGGTGATAATCACCTTGCAGCTATGTGTACTAAAATATGATACCGTGAAATCTAGTAATTCACTTTCAAATATTCAGCAAAAGTTTTTTCAAGATTCTGGAATTCATTGTTCTGTTTTTCAGCCTTTGTACGTGTTTTTCATAAAATTTTTAATGAAAATGTTTCTCATAAACTCATTTGTAAAGGAAATAAACCAAAATGTTAGTATTTTTAAAATAAGCAATATCCATTTCTATGAGTCAAAAAATAAAGCAATAGTTTCTTTGAAAAATTATGTCGTATGACAAGTACATGTTCCTGTAGAAACGATGGAAAGAACCAAATCAGCCAAGATACCAGGGTATGTGAGGTGGACGTGGAGAGAGAGGAATGTGTCCCCAAAAGGAGAAAAGAGAAATAAGATGACAGTTCTCCTGTCCAGCAGTTTTAAAAAGACCTGTTTTAATAAATTACATACACGCGTATATAATACATATCTGACCTGGTAAATTTGAGTTACTGAATAAACTTGCTATGTGTTACTACTCAATGAAGATTTTTTTCCTGTAAATGATGAATTTTTGAGACTGATTTTTGGCCTTTTCCATTTTAGTAACTTCTTTTTACAGTGTTTTCCACACAGAGCACTCTCAAATATTCATGATTTATCAAATTCCAATGAAGTTTACATGCTGCGTTTAGTTAAAATGTAGCAGTATGTTTTAAGTAGAAAACATCTTTAATTCACAACAGTTTTGCTCCAGATTAAAATTTACGTCAAGGCAGTTTGATCTGTATTCTCTACAGTGCTATGAAGGAAAGTCCTCCAAAGATACCCTGAAAAAAGTTGCTGCCAATGCGTTGATGTCACTTCTGGCGGTCAGCAGAAGAGCACAGAAGCTCGCTTTGAAGGGTGAGCCGCGTGGTGTGTCCGCTGTTGTCATGGCAGAGTTTTGGCCTTTGCTGTTCCTTCATTTTAGTTTTCTTTGAACTCACACTGTAAAGAACTTATAATCTCAGTGTTATAAAAAAAGATTTTCTCATATAAAAATATAATACGTAGGTCTCTCTCACTTCTTCTCTTTCATGAGAGGGACCCACTTTCAACTCTCTTTGAAAGTGCTCTAAGCTTTCTCTCCTGTTCTTAAGCAAAAAAGTAAAGACTCTTTCTCATGAAAAAAAATACAGGGTGGCACCTGTGGCTCAAAGGAGTAGGGCATCGGCCCCGTATGCTGGAGGTGGTGGGTTGAAACCTAGTCCCAGACAAAAACTGAAATATAAATATAATGTATTTATATATATATATAATGTATCTTTATATATATAATGTATTTTATATATATATAATACATATGCATTACTTTTAAAATAAAAAGGTTATACATGTAGATTATTTTTTGTTTAATGTGTAATGATTCCTACTTCCTACTGTATATGTAAATATTAGAGAAGCTGAAGAAAGTGACTTTAGTTTCATGATAATTAAATATTGGTACTCAGAGGCACATAGTCTATGAAAAAATTATCAATACAATCAATAATTATCAATTTTTATGGTAAAACCAACAGCATCAGATGATCCTGTATTTTTATATAAATTTCTCATTGAGAGTCTTGTAATTCTTTATCTGGACATCAGGGAACACAGGACTGAGAGTTGAGAGAAAGTAACAACATTAGTTCATTAATTTCAATTGTGATTTGCTACTAAAACAAATTTTGCTTTAAGATATAAATTAGATTTGGAGAGTATCTTACTAAGAACGGAAAACAAGTGGGCTTCAGCATTTTAGTTTTCTTACTCCCCCCACCTTAATTCATTAATCTGTCACTGCGAATATTAGGAGGTAGTGAGTAAGAAACAGAAAACGTTATCTTCTTGAGAATCTGATTAATAACTATTTTGTGTGGTTTTCACTTAAGTGGAAATGGAACAGCCTTCTGACTGTGGCAGCCTTGGTCTTTCAGCCCATCTCGTGGACAGCTGCATGGAGCGGATGAAGCACATCCACGCACAGCTGAACCTGGACTCCCTGCGGCCTGGCAGGGCGGCCCTGAAGAAGAAGGTCATGTGAATTCTGTTCTGGGACAATGTAGGATAGTTCTGGGATAAATGGCCATATTCAGAGACGATTTCTCTAGTGCCCTTGTGCCCACAGAGGAGCACAATGTTGAAATGAGTCTGTTTAAGAAGAAAAGTGCAATCAGGTCAATTAATATGGTTTCTGTATTAGTGGGTCGTTGGCTTTTTTCGAAATTATTGCCTAAAGATCTGGCAATGTTATGCATTTTTGTGATAAACATTTGGAAAGACACACATGTGCGTAACACTCTATCCGTTGAGCGTTTCCTAAGTGTCAGGCACTCTTGGTACATTTCCTCCTTCCTCCTTCCTGACTGCCATGGCAGCCTGGTCACACGACTGATAACTGATATTTGCCCCACATCTGGGTGGTTGCAGTGATAAACCAAGACTAGGAGTTTTTGTTTATCTTGTTCCATGACTTCTGAACATCTTCTGCTAGACTCATGTTCAAACTGCATATTCATGTAAATGTGACATACCAGTTATAACGATAGTTAATGCCACATGTAACCATGGTTAGTAAGATCTGCTATTCACTTGTTCACAAAATGAATATGCACGCTTATGTAGAAATATACACATACGTGTTGGGAAGGCTGCTGTAGGAGACACTGTATAATAACTAGTCTCTACTGCATTTCATAAGAAACCAAGATAGAGTCTTCTTTAATAATCTCATTGATGCAGGGAATTGATTACATGTTTGTCAGGTTTTTTTCCTTGCCACTTTTCCTTTTTCTTCTCTAGTGAAAGGCCCTTACTTCATCATTGGGAAAGTCAGCCAACACCTGATATGATTGAAAACCTGTCAGTACCTGCTTCACTTTATCGAGATGAAACATGAAGGCTATTATATATCCGAGTTCCTCCATGCTTGAGAGAACAGAAATAGCTTTTTCGTGGTGGATGCACTTCTTGAGATTTGGTCATCTTTCAGAGACCGTTAGCTTGTCAGTGCCTTCAAAGTGATGGTGGTCAGGCAGGGTTAGAGCACACCCCATTGTACTGGGACCAAACGCGACCGGGTGGGAATTGCTATATACATAAAGGGGAACATTCTGTTGCATTCACATTTTTCAACTGTTTTTTGTTTAAACAGGAGGAAGGTTTTATTAAAGAGTTAAACACTGCCATGCAGCTCCTAAGAAACTGTCTTTATCAAAATGAAGAATGCAAAGTAAGTAGAGCGGCTTTTCAAAACTTGGATAGCAGTGCTGGTGTTACGCAGTTTAATTTTTATGTGAGATAATGTAGTAGGAAAAAACAGAAAACTCTGAGTTTTATTTTTTTTTAGACATGCAGTTGGTCCTTAAACTAAATGTTAATTCTCAAAAATGGATGTATCTAGTGTTGCTAGTCATCAATACTGATTACATTTATTTTATATCAGCATTTTAACTTTATCATTGAAATTTTAACTTGACATACTTCAGCCTCTTTTTGTACTGTTAGGCATTTTAGATGTTTCTTTACTGGGAGGGAATGAATGTCTTGTAAGGTGGATTCTTTCAGAGGGACTTGTCAGAACAACTCTCCAAGGAAGTAAGTGGAAGCTTCTGTGTCCATAAGGAAAGAAGAATGTGTTCCTGCTTCACAGGAGGAAACACTTCCCCTGGTGTGGCTGTGCTCACTGGAGGAGGCCTCTCGCTTCTAGTTCCACGGACTCTCCGTGGCCACTTGTGGAGCCTTCTCTCTGACAATCAAAAGGTTTTGCTTTGTGAGCATTGATGCTGTCATTTTAAGCCATTGTGTTGATAAATGTGCAGATTATCTTTGAACACTTGGATTTGCTTTGTTTATAGTAACATAATGGTTTTGAAGTACTAGATTAATGCTTTAATATGGAAATGCTGTGGAAAATGAGTAAGGCAAAGATAAACTGTAGAAGCTTTGCTTTTTAATGTTTTATCTTTTTTGCTCTTGTGGTAGAACTGGAAAACACATAATACATCTGAAAAATGAACTGTTGAACATGTATTTCTTAAATTATGTTAAATAATAAGACACGTGACTAACAATTCTCATTACAAAACCGTTTGGGAATTAAGTTTATTTATACATTTTATTAAAATTCCTAATATGTAAACTTACATGAACTTTTTGTCAAAATAGAGATGATTTATGATTACCTCATGCTAAATGTTATCCTTGTGTCTAGATACAATAAGTATTCATCTAAGGCACCTTGTTCAGGGAATACTCCACAAATAGGATCTACCTATAAAGATTTATGAGATGCTAACCTGGGTACTAGTTATAAACATAGTGTTCAATTTCTATCATATTAAACATTTATAAAAATGTACTCTCTGAATAAATCAAAGCATTTCTCTACTTCTAAGTTGTTTAATAAGAAGTGAAAAAATTGTTACTCTTGTGAGTACGTGTAATCCTATAGGAGCAGCGATTCTTCATTTCTTCTCTGTCCCAGCCTCCCTCAGGCGTGTGTCATGTTCTCATTGCTAACTGCTGTCGCTGTCGTGGGAATCAGCAGGTCACCCACTTTCACCCCACCATGCTGTGTGCATGTGCGTAACATTAAGGGGTTTCTGATGGAACAGTCATAATAGCTGTGAGGTGAACTAACTAACAACGGACAAGATTAGAGGGACGGGACTGCCATGGTCCAGGCAAGAGAGGGTAAGACATTGACTCTGGCAGATAGAAAGGAGAAGGAGGGGAGGGAATAAATTCCACCATTGAGGAGAAATGAGAGAAATGCAGAACGACCTCCAGACTCGCCTTTAAGCTGCTTGCCAATGTCAAGAGTGCGTGAAAGAGTAGACAACTGCAGTGAGAGCCCGGTGTTCAGTTTGCACACGCTAGTGTCAGGAGTCTTTGGGGAATCCGGGTGAAAAACAGCTTGTAGTCAGTAGGTTGTGGGTCTGAGGCCCTAAGGAGAAGTATAGGCTGGGATATTAAAGCGTTAATGTAGTGGGTGTGTAGCCCAAACTATAGTTGAAATGTCGCAAGTGAGTATATAATGAAAGCCCAATTCATCTTTGGAAAATATGAACATTTAAGAGAGGACAGCTTGGAGATGGGCCAGAATAGAGTGACAGCATGAAATGAAGAGAAAGGAGCCCATAGCTAATGCATAGTGCCCGAGGCCTTGGCCATGGCAGAGGTGAGAGTGGTCTCAATGCAGTCATCAGGGCAGAAAATAAATTGCAGTGAGCTGCAGCTTAGACGTGAGATGGGGAAATGACAGCCATGAAGAGCACTCTTTCTAGAAGAGCGATCCTGTAGAGCTGCATTAATAACTTAGGACATGCGGGGTCACAGGACGTTAGTGTGTTTCTTTCTCCTAACGTGTAACTTTTTTTTTTTTCCCCTTGCAGCTTTTGGCCGGGGCTGGGTTTGAACCTGCCACCTTCGGCATATGGGGCTGGCGCCCTACTCCTTTAAGCCACAGGCGCCACCACGTGTAACTTCTTGAATGAAACAGGCAAATGAGCAAATGGGGAACTAGTTATTAAAGAAACAGGAATAAAAAACTAATCAGTGGATTTAGTTCTCTGAGGGGCAGGAAGGGCAGCTGTGTTTCAGAATGTGGGTGCATGTGCCTGTTGCTCTCTGTCAGGCTGACAGGAAGGATGAATGGAGGAAACTACAGATAAGCTTCGCGGACAGAATGGCAGGAAGATCAGGAGTTCCTACGCAGGCATTTCTGCCTTCTCTGTGCAGTAGTGAGCAGGGTCATCTGCTGCAAACGCTGGGCTGTGTCAGCTTACAGGGAGTGGTGACTGGGGAGGACGTTGGGAAGAACAGTGGGAGTGGCGTAAAAGCTTACAGAGAGTGGTGAACGTCGGGAATAAGCCCCTATCCTATTCTGCCCTTTGGTGCTTCATAAAATTGTATAGGGTGTATTTGTGTGGACGCTCACATGTCCACATGGGTCTGCCAATCACCTAGTAATGTCTATACCTAGAAAAGATACCGCTACACTTACTGTACATGGCCTTATCTTATCAGTAATGGTGTCCCAGTGGTAACCGATCTGTATAATAAAGATTATCAGTTACTTAAGAATTCATTGATTTAACATAACATTTAGACCAAATTTTATTGTAGTCAAATTATGCAAAAACAGTAATTTGCTTCTGGTATATGCAGAGAGAAAGGGAGAGCTAGACGGGGTTAGGGGGATTCAAAGTTGATCAGAACGTTTACTTAATGAGAAATGTTCACGGGGTAGAGTTTTTTAGTGTTGTGAGATACCTCTTCCCTGCTAATGTGCATGTTACAGAAGCTGTTTTCTGTGCTTCTTACCTAACTAGCATTTCTTAGTCACTCCAGTGCCGAGGGGGGCGTCCAGAGACTGGTCAGGCTGGGGTTCAAGGCAGCCACACGGGGAGGCCAGCAGGCCTGGGGCCAGGTGCTGAATGCGTCTGTCAGATTCTGATGCCCGCTCGCACTGATCAGAACAAAGATAAATTCAGCTTTTATCTTGCATTCATGACAGCTTTTTGGGTTTTGATTTTAATTTTCCTTTTTTGTATATTCAAACTAATGCTGTCTTTATTGGCTTCCACAACAGGAAGCGGCTCATGACGCTCACCTCGTTCCTGTCTTGCACGCTCTCTGGCCGTGGCTTTTGATGGATGATTCATTGATGCAAACTGCCCTGCAGCTACTTTGTGTCTATACTGCAAACTTCCCAAGTGGTAAATAGAATCCAACATTCTCTTTCAATCATGTACTAAAGTACTAGTCTCATCAGTGTAGTTCAGGTGAACTGGAAAAGCTACCAGTTTGCAGAGTTTCATTTACCCTTTGAGGACATGTTGGTGGGAGGCGAGCTCGCTTTCAGGTGCTCTGTGCGCAGACGTTTCAGGGTGTGCTGGCAGGGAGGGTCCCCAGGTGGTGGGAGGAGGAGACGGGCAGAGACAGAAGCTGGCCCGATGCTGGGCACTGGGAAACTGAGTTCAACAGGGGAATCAAGGGGGTGACAACTATAATGTCCGACTTCTAAAGCCAGGTAAAGGTTACAACTTTTATAAATTCTAGGACGCTGGAATGATGAAAGTTAGTTGTCAGAGCAGTTGGTCTGGTGACGGGGGATGTCACTGGGCATCCTCTTTCATTCATTCACTTGGTAGGTGTTTCATTGACAGCTTACTACAGCCATGCACTGTTGGTTCTGATGAATGACCTGGTGAGTGAGGACGACCAGTCAGGTAGGGCCTCCAGAATAAGGACTTTAGATTTTAGAGTGTGACAGGTACCACTAGAGGTTTTGAGCTGAGGCCTAGTATGCCCTCATTTGTGTCTGAGAAAGTCACTCTGGATGGTGTTGAGAATGAGTGGCTGGGGACAAGCCTAGAGGAAGGGACACAGGTTTGGACACCACATAATGGCAGCTGGGCTCAATGGTGGCCTGAGAGATGAAAAGAAGGGACATATTTGGTATATCCCCAAAGGGAGAGTCAAGAACACTTGCTGATGGGAGGGAGGAAGGAAGGAGGCATCCAGGGCGAGCCTCAGTTGGAGACATGAGGCCGAGTGTCAGTGCTGCCATGTACTCACCCGGGGAAGGTTGGGGAGCAGCACGTTTGGCCTGGGAAAGAAGCAGAAGCCCAGATCTCCGCTCGGTTATGTTCAGTTTGAGGTGTCCCTGTTCGTGCAAGTGCAAATACTACATTGGAGGTGAATGGAGCACAGAGGAGAGGTAAGGTTGAAGATCGAAAAGGCTAGAGGTTTACTAGTTATCTATTGTGACATAACAAATGATTCGCACACTTAGCATCTGTAAACACTAGACATTTATGTCACAGTTTCTCCGGGTCAGGAATCCCAGGAGCTCAGCGGGGTGGTGCTGGCTCAAAGTCTCTCCGGGCTACAAGTAAGTTGTTGGCCGGACTGTGGTCATCTGCAGCCATTCCGGGGTAGGCTGTGGGCAGCCTTGGCTCCTTCCCACCCGGGCCTCTCCACCAGGCTTCCTGACCACAGGGCAGTCAGCTTCCCTGAAAGGAAATGGCCCAGACTGGGCAGGCTCGGGGCAGAAGCTGTGGTTTCAGAAGTGCCACACCAACATTTCTGCTTCTCTTGGTCACAAAGGCCAATGCAGTGCTGAGGCAGGGGCCACTGGAGCCATCCTGGAGTCTGACTACCTCAGGAGTCCTTGTCACAGATTGTGTTTAAAGCTGCGGGGCTGTTTGAGATTACCCAGAGAGGCTGTGCATGTGGAGGAGAAGAGTCCTATGACCAAGTTCTGGGCCATATCGCCATTTGGAGTTGATCAAAAGATGAAAAATCAGCAAAAAAGGGAGAAGGAACAGCTGATGAGAAGGGAGTATAGAGTTACAGGAAACCAGAGAGGGTGTGGTTGGCGGTGCCAACTGCTGACGAGATTCTAGTAAAATAAGGACAGAACAGTGACTGTAGGATTTACCTACACTGGTATTCTTATGGACAGAACTGGTGGTGGAAACCTAATTGATTCGTGTTGAGAAGAGGAGCTTTTCCAGAATGTTCTGCTTTAAAGGGGATGGACAAAATGGAGCAATAGCTAGAGACAGATGTGGCGTCAAGGGAGGAGTTTTTGTTTTTAAAGACAGATTTTTTTAAGGCGAGTTTGTTAGCCTAAGGGGTTGAGGAACAGTGAGGTACAGAGAGTGTAGATAAGAGCCTGTCGGGGCTGAGAAGCGGAGCAAACTGAAAACGGGGAGCAGGGTGACAGGCAGGGCGGAGGAGGGCGTGGGTTCTGGGAGGGCTGTCGGTGTGAAACGGGGAGCAGGGTGACAGGCAGGGCGGAGGAGGGGGTGGGTTCCGGGAGGGCTGTAGGTGTGAAAGGTGAGCAAATCCCCGCCGGACACTTCTGCCTTCTTCAACATTTGAGAGGAGACCAGTTAAGAGGAGTCAAGACCAAGGCTACAAGTGATTGGAGGAGAGGAGAAGGTGTGAAGTGGCTCTTCAGAGGAGAGGAAGCAGACCCCAGGGATTGCGGCAGCCTGAGCACCATTCACATGTCTGGTCACAAGTTCACAGTGTGACTCCACAGCAAGTGTGCCTCGTCCTGGCAGCTTCAGCAGCTCTCCAATGTCAGAGGGTTCACTGGACCTCAGCAGGGTTAAAGTCCTAGCCCCACCACGTGCTGATGATAGCGTCCTCTTTTGACTAGCCTGACACCTCTGGAGCGTCCATTGGTCCCCAGCACTAACATGTAAACAGACCTTCAAGCTCTGGAACCTCGATCTGGCACGAGGTGGATGTGGTGTCTGTACGGGATTGTCCTTGTCATCATTCCACTTCCATTGTTCTCTGTCCCTCCTTCTGCCTGGACTGTCTGGTCCCGGGGTGTTTCCCGGCTCCGCACCCCTTTAGCGCCGGCTGGCTGTGTGTTATCCTCCTTTCCCTGCCCTTCACCCCGTAATTGAGGGTGTAGGGAAATAAGATGGAAAGAAGAATCCATTGCTAAATAGTAGGCACAAGCAGTATGTACTTGGATACAAATCTTCCAAAACTATCATTTGTTACTTTTGTACCAAATTTTAATTTATAATTTGTGTTACTTTTGTACTTAAAATTGATGCTAACAGTAAATGTGGTTAAGTTATTAAATTGAGGCAGAAAGTTTTTTCCCTCCCCATCTGAGGAAGAAAGTTTTTTCCCCCCGGTTGGTTTCTACACAAAACTTCATTATTTAATGACACTTTTGTAGAGCAATTAATAGAAACATTGGTATTTTAATGCAGCTGTAAAGTTGTGAATACAGGAAATATCACTACTATATTTTGTTTACTCATCATTTATGAGTTCATTTTACAGAATGTATTTGTTTCTCACCTATTTGTACTTAAGTCAGCATCCTTGTAATAATTTACACAAGTTAATTATACCTTAGGTGTATATACGATGCAGTCTTAGACTAAACATTAAAATGTATTTCTATTTTTTATGATTATCTTCTTCCCTCAATAAATCTCATTTGGTTACTTAATTTACTGGAAAACCAGTGGATGCCACTGCTGGCTCTTGTTGGTTGTGAGCTGTGTGACCCTGAGCACTGGTCACTCTTCCCCGGGGACATTGAAAGTGTGCTAGAACTTTAAAGCTCTGTCACTCTTCCCCAGGGACATTGAAAGTGTGCTAGAACTTTAAAGCTTGGGTTCTTGGGTGGTCAGACAGAATTGAAAGACACACCACCAACAAACACCAAAACAGACAAGGGCAGGCCAGAATAAACTTCTTGGTTCTCCCTTTTACAAGGCCCATGCCTTGTTACAGGAAGCACAGAGAAAAAAAGCCTTCATTGCCACCCTATCAGGCTACCAGCTCCCGACCAACTGCCTTCCAAGAGACAGCCTTTGAGACACACTGGGGGTTTCCTGGCCAGAGTATTTCAAGAAGACAGGACAGGGTGGTGCCTGTGGCCTAGTGGGTAGGGAACCGGCCCCATATACCGAGGGTGGCAGGTTCAAACCCCGCCCGGCCAAACTGCCACAAGAACAACAACAAAAAATAGCCAGACGTTGTGGTGGGTTCCTCTAGTCCCAGCTATTCGAGAGGCTGAGGCAAGATAATCACCTAAGTCCAGGAGTTGGAGGTTGCTGTGAGCTTGACTCCATGGCACTCTACTGAGGGCGGCAAAATGAGACTCTGTCTTTTAAAAAAAAAAAGAAAGAAAGAAGACAGGACAACCAGGATAAAATAGAAGACATACACTATGTTAAAACACTCAGGGTTTATGGAAAGACATAAAAAAAGCTCTACACAGTTCAGACGAGGCTTAGCTGTAGAGGGGTGGTGGAAACAGCTCACCACCTCTTGTACACCTCACTGCTTATATATTGTATACGTTATACCTATTTTTAGCTCCTGTTGTAACATTCTTAATTTCTACTTGACATCTTAATTGCTTCTTGAAGGGGGTGGTCAGCGCTAGCACCATCTGACCTCTGGTTCCGACTGCCTTTAGATAAGTTCCTCCCTATGTTGAAATATCCATTTATCTCTTGCTCCACTGCTCTATACCTTTTTTTTTTTTTTTTCCCATCCTGGATAGAGTGCTGTGGCATCACAACTCACAGCAACCTCCAATTCCTGGGCTCCAGCGAGTCTCCTGCCTCCGCCTCCCAAGTAACTGGGACTACAGGCACCCGCCACAACGCCCGGCCATTTTTTGGTTGCAGCCGTCATTGTTTGGTGGGCTTGGACTAGATTCGAACTCACAAGCTCAGGTGTATGTGGCTGGCGCCTTAGCCTGTTGAGCCACAGGCTCTGAGCCTGCTCTATACTTTTTTCTGTTAATTTTTAACTGTTTCCATCAGGGCTCCTTCCTCTTCTTCAAAGTTCCTCCTTCATGTTCTTCTGTCTGTTCTGTAAAATGAAGCCCTATC
The DNA here is from genome assembly GCA_963574655.1 of Perodicticus potto. NCBI lineage: Eukaryota > Metazoa > Chordata > Mammalia > Primates > Lorisidae > Perodicticus > Perodicticus potto. The sequence goes on from CAUYRH010068849.1 coordinate 23,202, forward strand.
TTTCACTTCTAAACTTATGTTCTACATAGGCCTTTATTTAGATGCATTCTTGAGGAACTATTAAAAACACTATTATGTTTTATTCTTTTTTTTTAAAAAAAAACCTATTATTTCAAAATGTTCTATTGAGATAATTAGGCCCTTAGTGAGGACAGTAAATCTATTAGGTTGAATGTAGACATGAACATTAGCCTTCGTTGCTAATTTGCAGTTCATAGGTGAATGGCCAAGGCATTTTTGATATGACAGATAAGCTTTGCCATTTTGTGTTTTTAAAAACTAAACAATGAAACTGAGACGACCTTTTGTGATGGGCTGTTGTTTTTGAAGGTTGCAGTTCTCTTTGTTGGTCAAGTTACGGACAATATTCTGCTCAAGCCACACACAGAGGAGCCCCCAGCAGCTCTTTGATGCTGTGTATCCTAAAGTTGGCTTCCCAGATGCCGCTTGAAAACACCACAGTTCAGCAGATGGTTTTTATGTTTCTTTCAAACCTGGCCTTGTCTCATGACTGCAAAGGAGTAATTCAAAAGGTAAGTACTTCGTCCCCCCTTCATACCATAAAACAGGGACTCAGTAACATCATCCTTCCAGTCAAAGTTTATAGCTCAGTTTTTAGGATTTATTTATTATTATTTCAAGACATTTTATTTTAAAGGGCTGTGAAAGATTAAGAGGTTCACTTTGTTTAAAGCCAGTTAATAAATGATACATGAAAAAGTGACAGAAGCTAGATGTGATCATGCCATTTCCTTTTAGTTTTATTTTCTTAGCTTTTGGGTTGAGGGCTTTAGAAAAACAGCTGTTTTGCATTTATTGAAGATGATACAAGTAATATATTTGGTCTTTAAGCAGACCAAACTGAATAGTAACAATTTCAGTTCAGTTTACGTTGACAAATGTTAAGAGGCTTAAGAAATCACAGCCCCTTTGATCCAGTTAGGCTTAACTTCCTTATGACATAATAGATAATTTTATGAAGCTCTGGACCTCCACTTCAAAAACGTATCACTGGTTTTAACTTTTGGGTACTTTAAAAGGGATGTAATGAGTTAAACGAAGTCTAGTACACTGTGCTAGACTTCTGTAGATGTGTATAAACAGAATCCTTAATTGAGAAAATCTCTTAAAATTCTTAGCCTTCGAGTAAAAGAAATAAAAGCACTCAAATTATTACACTAGTAAGTAATAGATAATCTGATCACATTCAAATTTTAAGGGATTTTCTGAATTAAGGATTCTGTTTGTACACATGTAAACATAGAATCTAATTGCACAGTATACTAGAATTCGTTTAACTCATGATATCCCTTTTTATATCCCCTCTAAAGTAACCTAAGTTAAAATCAGTGATAAGAAGTGAAGTTTTGGAACTGGAATTCCAGAGTACTCATAAAACTGCCTATTATGTCATAAGGCAGTTAAAATCTAATTGACAAAAGGGGACTATAATTTAGTAAACAAATATATATATTAAATAGATATTTATTTTTAATAAACAAATATATTTAAGAATATTTGCATGCAAGTGTGATCATTCTCCCTTTGGGCCAAATCAAGCGAGTCCTTTTGTCTGCTCCAATTAGGAAATGCTGAGGCTCCTCTGCAGCATTAAGTGATGGGTGCGGGCACTGACAGCGGGGCCTCTCCAGTCGTCACCTGTAGGCATAAGGCAATAAAGCAGATGCTATTGGAAAGTCCAGGCTCTAAAATGTGTCATTTTTTTTCCCACCATGGTACTTTCTGCACATTCTTCGTGGGGTAGGAAATTATCTATAAACATCTTTAGACTCAGGAAAAAGCAGTACCCATAGCATATTTATATTTTAAAGTGCCGATAGGTATTTTATCTCCATTGTCAACCCTAAATTCAACACAGGTTGAATCTATAAAATCATCAATTTGGGTTGAGAAATAAGTAGATGTGGGTGACAGCAAATGCACTTCAGAGTGGGCATGTAATTTTACACCTTACATTGCTAATATTTCTGTGGCTCATTGCATTCTTATACCGAAGCCTTTTTCATAAAAATATTTATTTTATAGATTAAAGCCAACATCTTGGTTTAGGTCCAAGAGAACCCAGCAGACAAGCTAGAGTAGATAATTAAAGAGAGAAAGATGAGTTATTTTGTGCAGTCATAAAAATTAAGTGATTGCATTTTATTTTTAAACTGTACAATTGATTGTGGTTCTGGACTGTCACGGGCTTCTACTTGATGTAGCACTGTTACACTTTGTGCTCGTTTAGATTATTCTAGACAATAATTTATTATCTTTTAAATAGTTAAGGGTTGGTGAGGTTTTGTATCAGGGCCTTTATTTGGAGGTTGAAATGTCTCTTATGGTACAAATAATAGAGCTTTCTTATCTGTACATTTAATAGAGTGACATACAGCCAGAAGAGATGATTATTTGCAATGATAAGCAACTGGAGTAAAGTGAATAGAAGATGTTTCTATTGGTTTAATAAAAACACCACCACCACCACTTACAGCTGGATGATTGAAAATGTTCTCACTACTAACAGAGTTGCTAACTAGGATTCAAGACGGATTTGGGTTTTGTTTCTTTTTCCTCCCCACAGGATAGTTTTTAATGAGTAACAAAATCGCCAGAAGGCAGACAAAAAGAGAAAACTCGAGAGTTCTGAGATAATCCCCAAACTGAATTATCAGTCCCAAGTAATTAAGAGTTAACTGTAACATACTCCATCATGGGAAAGGATTAGTAGGAATTAAAATTTGAACACTGTTTTGCTCTTTTTCACTTATACCTGGAAATAATGCAGATGGAGTATTTAGAAGGTATTGGAAGAAAAATTAAAGTTGGGGAAAAGTATACCAGAATACAAGTTAATTGGCCACCAAGGGACTAGAAGAAAATAATGTTCTCTCTGTTTACCCACAGAGTAACTTCTTACAGAACTTCCTATCTCTCACATTGCCAAAAGGAGGAAATAAACATCTTAGTAATGTGACTGTTCTTTGGTTGAAGTTACTCCTGAATATGTCATTTGGAGAAGACGGACAACAGATGATCCTGCGGCTGGACGGCTGCTTGGACTTGCTGACAGAGATGAGCAAGTACAGGCACAGGAGCAGCCCGCACCTCCCTCTCCTCATCTTCCATAACATCTGCTTCAGTCCTGCGAACAAGCCCAAGATCCTGGCTAATGGTGAGTGTATGTGCACACACACTTACACACGCAGCCATTCATGCGCTGTTCAGATTATAACACAAAATGATTTTGTAAATAATTAGCCAGGTGTTCATTAAGCCCCCACTGTGGGAGGCAGGGGCAACAGGAATCACTCAGGCATGGCTCCCGCCTTCCATGAGCTGCGTGGAGTCTCCTGAAGTTAACAGGCCATGGCGTTGCCCTGGACGCACTGGGTGCAGGAGGTGGACAGGAGGAGGACAGTGGGCACAGGCGCTCTCTGCCCTCACCTTCTATTCCCTCTCCTTGCTCTTCCTCTAATTCCCCTCACTGCCTGTGCGTCTTTGAGCCCCTGCTACCACATCAGTGCAGCCTCTCCCGAATGACACATCAAAGTTGTAACGCTCAATCTTAATGCATTGTTCCCCCCTCTCTTTCCTCCCTCCTTCCTCCCTCACATTCTCTCCCTGTTTTATTTTTCCCCAAGTGTTATCAGATGCACTGTGTGTTCTCTGCGTTATCAATCTGTTCATAGTCTTCCCACACTAGAACTTAAGCCTTTATGGTGTCAAGATGATTTGTCTGTAGTGCCTAGAATCGTGCTCGCAGCTAGTAAACACTCCACAGATGTTCGATGATTGAGAGAGACCCTGACCAGGAAGGAGAATTCCGGGCCCAAGACTGAAGGGTGAAATTAGCCTTACAGAGACTTCGTTCTAAGTCGTAGGACAGATGGAGGCAAGGATTAGTGAGGATTCAGAAGAATTTTGAAGCCAAAAAGGGAATTGGAAAGATCTTTTTCTGCTACCATGTGTGGTCTCCCTGAGAAACGTGAATTTCACGGTGGGGTGGGGGGGTTTATAGGGAGACATTGTGCTGTTACGGAAAAAGGAGGTGGGTGATGGACTCCCAGTCTGGAATGCTACCTCTGTGCTGTCTCCAGCGTCGCCTGGGGCAGTTTCTCTGGGCCCAGGTTCCTCATCTGTAATAACAAGCCCACTTGTCCTGGTTTTGAGAGAGTCAGTTTCTGAGCACATGAGTCTGCAGTGCTGTTTCAGGTGCACGCAGGGTCTCACATGACCTGCCTGTCTCTGTCCCTCCCTGCTTTTCACTTTTTTCTCAGAGGCTTTTTTCCTATGAAACAGAGTTTTTCAAGTGTCTAAGAATGATTCCCTTTACATTTTGCTGTGTATGTAGTTGTGATTCTAATTTTCTGATAATTATTAAATTTGCTAGAAATGTTATATAGAAAAGCTTTACAAGTTCAGTCAACTTCTAACTCGTCTGCATTGACTGTGGAGTTGCACTCTGCCTTCCCACAGCTCCTACCTGGCACAGGTGTCTCCCTTGCTGGGAAATTACAGTGCTGGCTTTATTTCCATCCTCTTCTACTGTATTTGCTTCAGTCCTCACATTTGTGAAGTGAGGAGACTCACAAGCCTTTGAGGGGGCAGTGGGATAGTGTAGGAAGCACGTGTTACCGTTCGTAGTGTGTAGCAGCTTCTCAGGCACATCTGCTATTATTTATTCGCCTTTCTCGGTTTAAATGTTTTCCTTTGGGACTACTTACTACTATTTTATTATTAAGAAAGTTGGAAAAAGGATAAGCTGTTAGGGAACTGAAGGAGAAGTCTGGATTTTACACTTCTAAATCCCTGTGAATTTATTTTTAGCATTTCCTTGTTGTCAGCAGTGATTTTTCTCCTTCATTAGCACAAAGCAGGTGGACAAACTTTTGGTGAGAAGGAGCTTCCTGGCCCCACAGCCTTGACTTGAGGTCAGTGGGCTTTCAAGGCAGGAACAGGATAAGAGACAGCAGCAGTGTGTTTCTTGATGGAACTGTTAGGGGGTGTCACAGTCTGTGGCTCCCTTTCCACTTGACCTAGAGAGAAAGCCTTAGCAGAGTCAGCTGTAAAGCTCCCAGGGAAGGCTGCATCCTCTGACCAGGAGCACCCAGACATCTGGTTTAGATAGCCAGGAGTAGAGTGTGCCCTGGAGCTTGACCTTGTTTTGTTCCTGGTAATGTCAGGCAAAGTCTCCTGTCAAAACAACAAAATGTGCTGGATAAACTATATTAAAGTCATCTCAAAATAATCAATAAACTAAAAAGATAACAGGAAACTTCCTGGCCATTTTTGGTTGAAAACTTGTATCCAGATGAGTAAGAAGTATATAGAAAACTCTTTGGCTCCAACCATGTTTGCCAATATTCTGTGATTGGCTTGTGTTAAGGAGTGTCAAGGGATAAGAGAAGAAAACCAACTGACTTGTATTAAGCTACAGCTCCAAAGAACCATCCTTTTAAGAGAAAGATGAATCACAAGTAAATTGGCTTCCCAACCCTCATCCACATAATTTTATAGAAGAAAAACTATGAGAATGAGCACCACAGACTGCTCCCCACACGGCTCTGCACCCAAGACATGTGTAGTCTAAGTGGACTATGAACTTGGATGCTTAACAGAAGCAAACGGGATCTGATGGATGAAAGACAAGTTCATAGTAGGCCTCAGGGAGGCTCCACAAGCACTTGTCCAGAATAATTAACCAGTGCAAAATTAAAGATAACCCAGCACATGAGGAAGAACATGGCAACATGAAGTAAGAGCCAGCAGAGGAAAAATAAGACCAGCTTCTCTGTTCAGACTTTAAATATTGGAATTATAATGTACAAATTTAAAAATAACTTTATACTATATTTGGATACATAAATGACAAGTTTGAAACTGTTTTTAGGGAATGAGAAACTAACAAGTTCAAAGATTTGAAAAGAACCAAACAGAACTTCTAGAACTGCACTGTGCAATATGATAATTCAGCACATGTAGCTGTATTTTAATTTAATGTAATTAAAGTCACGTATTCAAGTTTCCACCCACTTTAGCTACATGTGGCCAGTGGCTATCTTTTGAAGATAGCACAGATATAAACATTCCGTATTTCCATGATTATAGGAAGTTGTATGGGCAACACAATTCTGGACTTCAGTAGCTAAAATTTAAAACTTATACATCTTTGGCACTAAATTAGGTATAACAGAAGAGAGAATCCAGGAATTAGAATATATATTAGAAAAATGTTACTCAGAATGCAGTAAAGAGCCACAAAGACGAGAAAGAGTTTAAAAGAATAAAAGTGCATAGCAGATACATTGGGACAATGTAACTGTCTGTTTAATGATATGTCCTAGAAGGAGATTGGGAATGGAAGTATTTGAAGAGATGGTGGCTAAAAATCTTAACTGTTCTAAGACACTAATAGATTGAATCCAGAGACTTAGATAATTCCAAGTAGATAAAAAAAAAAAAAATTCATTCCTATACATAATAATGAATCTGTAGAAAACCAAAGAAAAAAGTTGAGATGGATACTTCCTTTGAAGAAAGTAATTTAGAAAAATTTATTCAAGAAAAAATGGAATGTAAGAAAGTCCAATAACTGTGGAAGATAGTGAATTCGTCAGCAATGTAACTACATAGAAAGCGCTAGGTCCAGATGGCTTTCCCAGTGAGTTCTACCAAATATTTAAGCAAATCGTAATTGAAAGCACACAGACTCTTCCAGAGAGTAGAAAAAGGAAATCATTGTTCATTTTGTGAAGGTAACAAAACTCACAAGGAGAAGATGTTCCAGTAAATGTTTACTGGTTCTCCGAGGGTGAAGGGAATGGAATATATACTGAATATGTGGACATCTTATTGTTTATATATGTTAATATAGAAAAATTTAACTGATATAAAGGATTTATGTTGTGTAATTGTTAGAAATTTTGTGTGGTCGTTTGAGTTTCACGTAATAGTTTGATTTGGGCTGATCTCTTAACGATAGCTAATTTTTGGTTGCCATTCAGTCATGTGACAAGTGGTATTTCAACCTAATCTGCTCTTTTCCCAATAAATTTATTGTCAATAAATCTGACAGTAATATATTGTTAAAACCGTTTCTCACTCCTATGCAGAACATATGCATAAAACTGGAACCTCTTTCAGCTTTACCGCTAAATCAACCTTGATTTGTAGCTTTTGTTGATTTTTGTGTGTAAATACTATCACTGTAACTGACACTCACCGTAAGTACTGACATGACACCCCTAAACTTAATTATATTAAGAAGAAAGGTACCAAATATTCAAAACACATCATTTTCTAATTATTTAACATTTTACTATTACCTAGTCTCTTAAGCTTACTAACACATTTATGTGGCAATTCATACCTATTTATTAAACATGTTTTATGTGCTTTTTTGTAGTATACATGTTATACTTCACAATAAAATGTGTTTTTTAAAAAAGTTGGTCCACTTGCATTATCAGAAGGGGCCATTACATTAATTAACCTATATATACGTATATGTGTATATATGTATGTAGTTATACACTTTATTAAAAATTTTTAACAAACAGTAACTTGAGGGAGTTATGATATAATCTTACTTATATCATAGCCATTATATATTCTGTGTGTTTGGAACAATATGTAAAGACATTACTTGGAACACAAAGAAATAACCCCCCTCCCTTTGAGGATGGTACTCCAAGGAGTATCATTTGTATCCATAACCTTATGATAAATTATATCTAATAGCTGCCTATATGGCCCAGTTATGGGCAGGTTAACCAAAGGGCGCCAGACAATGCAGATGAAGTGTTCAGGCAGTAGGGGGCAGTGTGGCAGGAAAATTACTGCCCCCACCTTCACATCACACAACTCGAGTTCACGTTATGGAGCAGTTGGGGTGTGTGTGTGTGTACATGAAATATTTAAAATCCCTTAAAACTAAAAAGATCCCAATAGTACTATTTACATAACAATTTTAATTATGGAATCTTTCACCCAACCTAGTATGTATTAAACCCTTAAAGTTTACTAGCACTGAGATTGGAATATTACCAGTGAGCAAAAGCAGGCCTTGCCCTTGAAAAAGTTACAATTTTAATAAATGCATTTCCATGGAGGTGGAGGTGGCTAATTATATAGAGAGCAGGTTCCCAATGACACATTTTACCCTTAGAATGCAACATATTTTTAAAATCACATTTAGAGGGAAAACAAGTCCATAAAATTGAAAGATATATGAAAGTAGCTAGCTTTACCAAGAGTGCATATTTTGTGCATTGCAATGCTTTAAAATCACTTGTCCTCTGACGCACACAAATTTCTCTAAAATATTGAATATTTTTTAAAAAGATTAAGCAGTATGGTATTTCTTAATCATCGTTTTATGTAGTAGCCTATGCTGTTGATGTTTGTAGTCTCTGTTTTCTTATGAAAGTATGTCTATTTTCTTACTTGCCAAAGTGTTAGCTATAATTGAATAACTCACTAATATAACTTGTCATGCACTTATTTTTGTACTCTTTCAATAAACATGCCTTCATTGAATTCAAGCCAAAAAAAAAGAAAAAAAATCAGGCCACTTCAGCTTCCCCTTCTGTGCTTGTTGAAAACTGTGTTTGGGGTTGTCCTCGTACGCACCACATAGTGGAAGATTGGCTCTTCCACCATCTAGTGACACCAACTTTGTATGTATATTTTAATGGGAAAAAAGTGGGCGTCTGACTAGTTTACTATAAAAATACAGTGTAACATGCTGGACTAAACGTTTAAAAACTGTGTTTATTTTCAGAGAAAGTCATTGCTGTCCTAGCAGCCTGCCTGGAAAGTGAGAATCAAAATGCTCAGAGGATTGGAGCAGCTGCACTTTGGGCTCTGGTTTACAATTATCAGAAGGTCGGTTTTTTTAGTCCTTCTTATACTTGGGGTAGAAACCACTGGAGCTCTTAGGATGCACCCAAGGATCTCAGAGGCGTCAGAGCAGAAGAAAAAAAACAATGAAGTCATATACTGGTGTTTTCTTCTTTATTTGTTTAATTTTTTTCCTTTAATCATTTCAACAGAAGTCTCTGTTCAGAATACTATCTCTCTCTTTTAAGAATTTTTCCTGTTTTCCTTTTTTTTTTGAGACAGTCTCACTCTTGGTTTTCTCATATTGCAATTTTAGTATAAATTGTTTCTTCTAAAAGATGTGTCAAGGAAAAATGCATCTTGAAGAAAATTGAATAACAAAGTTTTATCCAATTGTGATTCCCTTTCCTGTAGTGCATCTCATCACTGAGTTTTGTGATTCAGCTCAGTTGGGTCAGCCTGCTTTACAGGGCCTGCCTGGACAGCCGCAGGCAGGGTCGGCACTTGTGTCTCCTCTCTGGCCTTTTATCACAGACCTCTAACCCCTGAGAGAAATACCCACGAGTATCTGGTGGTTAAACAGCAGCCAAATGACAGAGTCAAGGTAGACAGCCGTTCTGCAACCGGTCTGTGCTGATTGTTCCCCCACAGGCCGAGGCTACTGTGTCCTTCTTGCCTGGCTGTCCACAGAGCCAAGCACAGGATTTGGCACTTTGTGTTCATTCAATAAATACTTGTTGACCAAGTAGCCAACTGCTAGTATTTGGTAAACTTGACCTGAAATGTGAGGTGTGCCAGAATGTGAAATATTGAAAATAAGGTTGACTAGTTTAAAATAGCAAATAGAGATTTGGTGGGAGGAGGAGCGTAACGGAAGAGAAGAAAGAACATGGGCAGTGGAGAAGGAGTCAGAATCAAATGGGTGGGAGGAGGCTGTGGGTGCGACTTTGGAAGGTGTGGGGGATTGGCATAATAGGATGAACTAAGGTATGTTTTTGTAGTTACATTATTGTGCTTTGTAATATCCTATTTAATGCTATAGCTAGCAATGGGTAGAATGAGTATTGTGTCCACAGCCTTAAGACATGGAAATAAATCTAATTAATGGATTGTTCTATATTATCTCCAGGCAAAACCAACTTTGAAAAATCCTTCCATCAAACGAAGAGTAGAAGAAGCATATTCCTTAGCAAAGAAAAGTAAGTTTCAATATTAAACAGATTATAATTAAGCTATAGTTAAGCTATTACATGAATTCTCGTATTAATGACATATTTGGATAGGTCACAGAAAAATGACATTTTTCTACACTATTTTACTAAAATTTGAGGGGCTATTTTGTCAAAGCATTGTAAAATAGGCCAATATTTGTTCTGTACTTTTTATTATATCATTTTTTAGATAATAAGGTGGTCTACTAGAAGGAAGTTTTAGTTCCAGTAGTTTTTTAAAACACATCTGTGATCTTTCTCCAAGTCCTTTTATTCACATACTAAATTTCCTTTGCCTGTGGCAACCTGCTAAAGTATGTTCTTAGGCGATAAGAATTTGGCCCAATTAGAATTAACCTTGAACAGAAGGTTTTGATCTAATATCAGGGAGTTAAATTACAATCTTCCAAGAATAGCTCCCATTGCCCTTCTATCCATATTCTTCTGTGATCTGCTCATAATACTGAAGATGGTTTTCTTTTCAAAGTGCATTACTTGTTTTGAGTGACACCAATTATCAGTGAGAATTAATGTCTTAATATTTATTATGTTAAGACATTGAACTCTTAAGGGAGGGGTGGGGAGGGGTCAGGATGGGTGCAGGGAGGGTGCTTGGTGGGATCACACTTATGGTGCATCTTAGGAGGGTACAAGTGAAAATTACTAAATGTAGATATAAAATGTCTTCATATAGTGATTAAAAGGCCATGAAAGCTATGTTAAATAGTTCAATGAAAATATTTCAGATTGTATATGAAGTCAGCACATTGTGCCCCATGATTGCACCAATGTACACAATCATGATTTAATAAAAATTAAAAAAAAAAGACTCTATATCCAGTTCTTATATTTTGCTTCATCCTCTTATAAGTATTTTCTTTGATATACTTTTTTCTTAAAAATTATGTTATTTGTTTATTATTCATCCATTCCCCACTGGAATTTAAGTTCCACACAAACACAACTCTTATCTATATTTTTAAACAGTGTATATCCTGCCCCCAGAAATGTCTGACACACTGCAGGAATTGAACAATATTTGGGGGTTAAATAATTAATATTGGAACATTTTTCAATGTTAGATAGCTAGATAATAAAAGTATGGGAAAATAATGGGAAAATTTCTATAATATTTAATCCTGAGATGCTGTATGGTTTCCTAAAAAAAAATAAAAAGTCAAAAAGAGAAATCTCATCTATCACTTTGTTGGACATATCTCTATGGTTGGGTCTCCAGATACCCGTTAGTGCACCAAGAAATGAGAAAGGTTGTAAGATTAAAAATGCCAATTAACTCAGCAGCATAAGTATTTGTTGTTATATAATTGGTATCTTTGGACAATGCCTTTCTCTTGAGCCTTAAAGTACTACCACCTATCCTGTTTGTAGTCAAATTCTGCAAAGTGTCTTAGCTGTGGTGAATTAGACCTCAGAGGTGTCTTATTATCACTAGCAGACCCTGTCTGCACCTCAATAATTTGTGTTTCTTGATGAAACGTGAGAGGAAAATTTTTTATTTTTAATTCACGTTTAGTTTTTAACTTCTTCCATAGGTCTGTATAAAGGATGAGACAAAACAAAACAAAACCAGCCACCATTTATAAATTTGGATATTTGATAACACATGGGCTTACTATGTAGACTAGATATTTGGCATTGTATAAACTAAACGTTGAGATGGGCATTTATCTACTTAAACAATTTTTAATATATTTTATTTCTTTATCAACCCATCTTCATGCTTATGATTTATAAATATTGATGTCAGGTGGACATTCAGTGACAGTTATGACCACTATGACGACACAGTACTTCACACCAGGTGTATCTTACAGAACTTCATAGCAATTGTTTCTTATGCTAATTCTGGATTAGATTAACTAAGTATGTATGAAAATATTTACATTATCATGTAATATTCTGAGTAGGAAATGCATTTATCTTGGCTATTTGAGTATAACCTAACAGCATCCCTAGGGAATGGAAAAGACCAAAGCATCAGTATTCCCACTTTATGATGTGGGAAACTTGGTCAGGGAGTCAGAACGTCACCTGCAAAGGAAAAATTAGAAGCCAAGCCTCCTAAATCCTGGGCTAAGATCCTGATTCTTAGATTATTATTTTGATTATTTTGAAACTAATGTATCATGACATTTTTATGCTGTTACCAGGCGTGAAGCATGTTAGAGTTGTCTACTGAACAAAACAAATACCAATATTTGAAATTGAATTAAATACAGGAATGTGTAGGACCAGATTTATTTACCCTTATTCAAATGTACTTTCTAAAATAAGAAAAAAAAATAGGTATTTAAAAATATACACTAACTAGTTGTACATAATTCTGGACTGGCTTGAGAGAATGCAGTTACTATGAACAGCATGTATTATGGCAAAAAAAAAAGAGTTCAAGAAAACTGAGACTACTTCACTAACCTAGTTTGACTAGACGCCATATTGCCATGATATCCATAATATTTGTGATGGCAGGTGACAAAGAACGCATGAATGAGATTTAGAATGATCTAAAGGACTATTAGAAACATAAATTTCACTAAAACGTCATCTGTAAAAATGTCTTCAACTTGTCTTATCACTCGAGTGGAAGCACGGAGCCAACCAGAATATTAGCATGGGATTTCTACATAATCATTCTCAACCTGATAGTAATCATTCTCAACCTGATAAAAGATTAAAATCTATACATAATGGCCCATTAAGTGGCCATTTAGTGGCTGATTAATAGCCAGGGTGGTGAGAAAGAGAGCTCTTTGGAACCCCTATACCTGTCTAGTCGAGCTCCCCAGAGCCCAGAGTAGTGTGAGAATAGAGAATGGAGACTCTGTAGAGTTAGGTCGCAGTCAGTGAGGGTCGGACAAGAAGGTAACTTTTAAAAAGAGATTTTCCTGGGTGGGTTGGGGGTGAGTAAATTTGCACTTATTGGGTATGGTCCACACTGTCTGGGTGGGGGGGCACACTTATAACCTTGACTCAGTTTGTGAAAAAAATCTAAGTACGTAAAACAGGTATACCCCTAATATTTTGGGGGAAAAGAATATGATAAACAAAGGAGGTTTCTAAAATATACATAGGTGAAGCAGAAACACAGGATTTCCAAATGAAAAGGAGAAACCAGAATGAAAGGAGGAGAAATTAAATGTGGGATCAGATCACAGAGGGTTAAGAAACTGCTTGAAGTGTATGTGTGCTGTCGGGTTCAGGAACTAATTCAACAAAAATCAGGTACCTGCAAAGCAAAGTGTTCTTATGGGCAGTTTCATGCCCTTTAATAGGCTGGGGAACCAGTTTTCAAGTTAACAAAACATTCAAGAGCAGAGCTTATACTCTCTTAGTCCATTCTAAAAGCCTTTTTATCCTAGAAGACATCTAAGTGGTTTACAAAAAATGAAAAAGTTTAAAGTTGTAGTCAAATGCTGGCCAAACAGATAACAAAATCTCTCAAAACCCTTCTTATTATACTTATGGTTGAGGTAGAAGTAAACACAACAATATTGATTGTTCTAATATCTTATCATGAACATAATTACAGAACTTGTAGACGCCTCCTAAATGGCATAAGTAAACTCTTCGTAGAACTAGGAAGAGGGATTTAAAGACATAAAATGAGATAGTGGCACAGGGAGAAAAAAATTTAGGTCTCCTGATCCAGAGCTGGTGTTATTATCCTCCATCACGTTACAAAATCATAATATGTTGTTAAATATTGTTTCATCACAATTAATTTCTTCAGTAAAACATGTGACACCCATGAGGTGGGAGGCTTAATGTTTCTGTCTAAAGAGGGAGCTCTAAACCATGCATATTTGTACTTTGGTAACAGACTGCAATTTTTAAAAGATCTAAAAGTTATTTATAACAATGTCTTGCGAGTAAAGTAAATGGTTTAGCTGAGAAATATTTCCTTTGGTCCACCAAGGAGCAATAATTCCCAATTACTTTCTCTATTCCTTGTAATGTCTAAAGAGGAGTTTCCTAGAGGAGTTTTCAAAGAAGATACTAGATTTGGAAACTAAATGTACAATCATATTTTTGAATAAATTTTTCTATATGGTTTGGTAAAAAATATGCATTTGTCCCTAATGATTTAAAAATCATTAAAATCTTGGCTTGGCACCTGTAGCTCAGTGGGTAGGGCACTGGCCACATACACGGAGGCTGGTGGGTTTGAACCTGGCATGGGCCTGCTAAATAACAATGACAACTGCAACAAAAAAATATCAGGGTGTTGTGATGGATGTCTATTGTCCCAGCTAGTTGGGAGCCTGAGGCAAGAGACTTGCTTAAGCCCAAGAGTTGGAGGTGGCTGTGAGCTGCAGTGCCAAGGCACTCAACTGAGGGCAACATAGTGAGACTCTGTCTCAAAAACTAAATAAATAAATAAATAAATAAATAAAAATCATTAAAATCTGATAAACTGTCCCTTCCATAACATATAGTCAAAATATTTTTATATACTAAACAATAATTAAATATTAGTTCCAATATATTCTATAATGAAAGTATCACAGGATATGGAATAAGCATATTTGAACTCAAGGATTGTATACACATTTTATGATTCAGTTATTTAACCTTTTGATCTTCCATTTTTCTGTAAAATAAGGACATTGGATAACAGTTTTATAAAGTTGTAACCATGTGAGGACATTAAAAAGTTCACAAAGGTTTATATACAATAATTTTTATAATCACTGACAACTTATACTCAACAGAAGAAACCTAATACGTTTTAAAACATTATATATATTAAGTGTATGTGAAGAGAGTATTGGAAAGATAATCTTTCTAAATTACATTTCACACCATTCTGCATACCACTGGGCAATAATGCTTAAATGTGCAGGCTCATTATATGACTCTGCAATTAGAAAAGGAATTGTTTTCTATTTGTGGCAAAATAAAAGATGTCTCATCTAAATGCTGTCTTTTTCTTCAGAGACCTTTTGGTATGTTTGAAAGAACATTAGATTTGACTCTAGACAACTTCAGATCTGAACACCAGATCTGTCTTTGAATTTGGACTGGCTATAAACTTTGTGTTCTTTATCTGTAAAATGGGAATAATCATAATGATACTTGCCTTGCAAAAGTGCAGAGGGAGTTGAGAGGTGTGAGGAAGGCTGTAATGAAAGATAAAATTGCAAAGATCATGATGCAAACACACTCTTCATATTAGATCATTTATTATGTGAAGTTACATTCCTCTTTAATAACATTCTAATAGCATTTTTCACCTCTGCATTCCTCACTGTGTAGATAACTGGATTTAACATGGGAGTGACAAGTGTATAAAACACTGCTATGGCCTTATCCAAAGGAAAGGTGGCTACTGGTCGCAGATACATAAAAATACAGGGCATAAAGAATAAAAAGACAACTGTGATGTGGGAGCCACAGGTAGAAAGGGCCTTTTTCCTTCCCACAGAGCAGTGAGTCTTCAAGGAGCGCAGGATGACCACATAGGATATCAACAATGTTACGAAGGTGATCACAGAGGTCAC
>CAUYRH010068850.1:0-13791 GCA_963574655.1 Perodicticus potto
GGCCTATAAATACTCTGGGCCATATCTTTCCCACCTCTCCATGCTTGATCATAAACATTGTAAATTTCATCTTCTCCATCTGCAAACCCACTGTCCATGCCCTTGGATTGGTTGAAGAGCCTTTGGTCATACTGAACTTCATTGGAAGTCCGAGGATTGGGCACACCAAGAGCAATGACTTCACTGATATCCCGATTTTCATTTCTCTATAGTTTTGACCTCTTATCAGGAGCTGCCCTGGAAAGATTCTGGTCATGCTGTCTCTCTTTTCGCCTATCATGCCGGATTTCATCCCTCTCACGTGCCTCTCCATCCTCTTTTTCCACATGGGTTTTGATCCCAGCTCTCCTCTCTCTAGCTTTCTGGGCCATTTCTCTAAGTTTCTCGTCATGTTTCTCCTTTTCTTTCTCTCTACTTGGGCACGCATTTCCACAGCTTCACGAGCCTTCCGATCAGCAATGTAGAGAGCTTCAGCCAGTTTGGCAAAATTTTCATTTATGTGCACCGTCTGTAGTCCTCGTCCATCAGCAGCTAGACGTTTGTCTAATGGAATTGTATAACCCTAGTGTGAGAGCAGACAGAAAACACCAGTCACAGAGTAGCCACAATAATCATTTAAAATTAAATTTACTAAGAAAATTATGTTCCAACTCCATCCAGGTAAACATAAGAGATGTAAAGTCTCTATCTTTTTATGGCTGCATAGTATTCCATGGTATACTTATACCACAATTTGTTATCCATTCATCGGTTGATGGACATTTGGGCTACTTCCATGACTTGGCAATTGTGAACAGGGCTGCAATAAACATTCTGGTGCAAATGTCTTTGTTGTAAAATGATTTTTGTTCATCTGGGTAGTAAAGGAGTTGAATAAAATCTCAAGAATGGAAAAGAAGCATCCAGTGTACTCAATGCTATTATTAAACCAATATATAATCACTTACACATTCATATGAGTGATAAAACAAATACAGTCCAGCAAGGAGGGGAGAGGGCAAGTGGTGGGAGGAAGGAGGGCATTTGGTGGGATCTCACCTAATGTGCCCACTGCAAGGGTACATTTCAAAACAACTAAGCATAAATTATAAAAATGTTACCACCAAAAATAAGTGAGGTGACATTTACATTAATCAGTCTGATTTAAGCATTTCACATTGTATATCAAATCACATTGTACACCATAAATGTAGTTATGACTTAATAAAAATTAAATTAAAAAATAAAATTAAATTCAAATACATCCATTTTGAGAACCATTTAATTGGAGAATGTTTTTCTTACACCTGTATTCACAATTATGCAAAACACCAAAAGCTAACAGTGAGTGCTTTGTGTGGTAGATTAAGCACTTTGCCCCTATGGTTTCATTTAACCTTCACAATAACTCTATAAGGCTAGCTAATATTGTGTCCACTTCACTGTTGCTTAGGTAATATCCCCCAAGGTTAGAGAGTTAATAAGTAGATGAGCTAGGATTTAAACTCAGATTGTATGATATATGACACTTCAGAGCCCAAACTCTGGAAAAAGAGTTCTCATGTTAATAATTGTGAATTAAAACAAAAGGAAACAGCTCTCAAATAGCTGAAGAGTTGCTCCTCAAGTAAACATAAGAGCCATGCAATATAATACAAAGGTAGAATAAATTACTATAATCTTAGTATCTATAGGTAGTTTAATCTGGTGTACTGTCTTAATGACTTTGTTAGATTTTTGAAACCCTTTAAATTTTAGAAAATAAGATAAAGTTTACTAGAAAACTGAGATTCTACATTTTAAATTTTGCGTCCCATTTCAATAATACAAGAAATATGCTTGAACATCCACGTAACCTTCAGGCTTAGCTTTATTTTCCCAGGTTTCTGAGTAGACTCCCAAATGTTGACCCTACTCTCTGGTCTCCTAACAATATGAAGTGTTACAGACCAGCTCCAGATACTTAGTTGCATACATATTAAGCAACCCAAATTAGACTAGTCAACAACCTTTTAGTTTTAGGTTGGGTACATAAATTCCTTTAGGGAAGTTAAAGGCCTTCCTCATCCATCAAAAATAAAATCACGGCTCGGCGCCTGTGGCTCAACGGGCTAAGGCGCCAGCCATGTACACCTGAGCTGGCGGGTTCAAATCCAGCCTGGGCCCGCCAAACAACAATCACGGTTGCAACCAAAAAATGGCCAGGAATTGTGGCAGGCGCCTATAGTCCCAGCTACTTGGGAGGCAGGCAGGAGACTCGCTTGCGCCCAGGAATTGGAGGTTGCTGTGAGCTGTGATGCCATAGCACTCTATCCAGGGTGACAGCTTGAGGCTCTGTCTCAAAAATAAAAATAAATAAATAAAATCACAAGGCAGGGCATGGTGGCTCATACCAGAAATGCTAGCACTTTGGGAGGCTCAGGTTGGAGGACTGCTTGAGGTCAAGAAGTACCAAACTAGCCTGAGCAACACAAAGGCTCTCTCTGACTGTACCAAAAAATATAGACAAAATTAGCAAGGCATGGTGTCATATGCCTGTAGAACCAGCTACTTGGGAGACTGGGGCAAGAGGATCACTTAAACCCAGGAATTGAAGATTGTAGTGAGCTGTGATGAAGCCAGTGTCAGATTCTGTCTTAATCAATCAATCAATCAAAATCATGACATGTCATTCAGGAAAAGAGAAGAAATAGTGATTAGGAAATTTATCCCATATTTTATACATTCTTTAAAAACTCTTGGGAGTTGTTGAGATTAGCTGAGGTGTATAGGATTTAAAGAGCTTAAGCTTTCAATGTTATCAACAGACACAGCTGAAAATTAAAACATTGAAAATACATAAATACTTACTCTATTCTTTTGTCAAATGATCATTAGACTGGTTTAATTCCTTTCAGAAATAATTTTTAGATATAAATTTTCTTTTTTTGAGACAGAATCTCAGAGTCGCCCTGGGTAGAGTGCTGTGGCGTCACATCTCACGGCAACCTCAAACTCCTAGGCTTAAGCAATCCTCTTGCCTCAGCCTCCCAAGCAGCTGAGACTACAGGCGCCCACCACAAAGCCCGGCTATTTTTTGGTTATAGTTGTCATTGTTGTTTGGTAGGCCTAGGCTGGATTTGAACTGACCAGCTCTGGTGCATGTGGCTTGTGCCCTAGCCACTTGAGCTACAGGCACCGAGCCTAAATATGAATGTTCTAAAGAATATCACTTTATATTAATATGGTACTTTATCCTACTTATTCCCTGCCTGTTTGTTTCTTATAGCTACAATTCACTAAAAGAAAACTACATGGTATTCATGTCTCTGGCATACTAGTATATCTATTACATTAAAAAAGTCATATAAATTGGGCCCTGCTTTTTAAAATGACTCAACTAAGCGAGATACTATGGCTTCAAAAAGTTACACAGGGGGCAGTGCCTGTGGCTCAAAAGAGTAGGGCGCCAGCCCCATATGCTGGAGGTGTTAAAACCCAGCCCTGGCCAAAAAAATAAATAAATAAATAAATTAAAGTTACCCAGGCTATAGCTCTTTCCTGAGTGTCTTCCAGTAGATGATAATACTAAGATACTGATTTTTATGACATCTTAATTACCTTTGCATTTTTCCAGTTAGAAATACAAGGAGGAATCTTCCACTCTTGTTGTTCCTTTACAGTCATCTGAATTGAGAGAAGAAAACATTTTCAGATTTACATTCTAGCTAAAAACCCAAGTAAAATCTTTCCCTTCAAAGACAATACTATACATAGTAACATACACAGACTTAGTCAAATGCCAAAATACCTTTTGTTTTGGTAGCACTTTATACACTATCTTCCCTTATCATGGATCCTAGACATGAGTTTGAACGAGTGTAAAAAACGAAAAATAATCTAGAAATTATTTTTCATAGCTATGAATGCTGGCTAGTATTTTTCCATATTTAAAGTGGTATGATTTATTTCAGATAAATTTTTCCTTTGAGTAATAAAACATATCCTAAAAAGCCACTCAATTATCAGAGATTTAATGAACTCATGTATTCACTTCTTACAACATCCTTCATGTGGAACAGCAGACTGTTCATTGCAATAAAATCAGGATTAGGGTTACTAATAACAAAATTTATAGTTAACATTCTATATACATTCTTATAAGCACTCTGGGACCTACACTTTATAATCACTACTGGGTCCCTATTTCAACTTGAGAAAGAACTGATATTTCCTTCAGTTTTTGTGGTGGTATGTACCTATATAGGCATAAAGAAATTATTTATAAAATCATGAGCAGAAAAAAAGATTTTAGACTATAACGAAGAATACCTTTCGGCTAGGAGAATGCATGACAGGTGCAGGAGGAGAAGGTGGACCCCGGGGAATTTTCTTAATGATCTTGAATCTTGGAGGCTCCATTGGGTCTTTCTGCATTCTACCATGCAATAACCCTCTGTTTAGCTCCAGAGTTGAGAGCTACTCCTTGCTGAGATGGTATATATCGGATATACTGAGCAGGAGCCAGTTTATCAACTGCTCGAACTGGCATGGCTGCGGCAACCTGCTGTGATACAGATTTTTCTAAGGCTACCCTTGTCTTTTGTTATCTCTTTAATAGCTTCTTCATTGGGTCTTTGTACATCTGGATCATCTGCGCTCATAACCTCCTTTGGAACCAGGTCAGTATATTTGCTATAAATGACCTTGTCTTTCGACTGC
The DNA here is from genome assembly GCA_963574655.1 of Perodicticus potto. Classification (NCBI taxonomy): domain Eukaryota; kingdom Metazoa; phylum Chordata; class Mammalia; order Primates; family Lorisidae; genus Perodicticus; species Perodicticus potto. The sequence continues at coordinate 4,681 of CAUYRH010068850.1, forward strand.
CCTTGTCGGGCAGTTGCATTATTCTTAATCTTCCCTTCAGGATCCACCTGAATGGCCAAAACATTTGACATTTTTTTCTTTCATCCCATATCCAATGGATACTGGGCCACGTGGATTTCTGGAAAAGCACCTCCATCTCCAAAATCCTCTAATAACCGAGGAATCCAGCCTTTCCGGTATCCGTATGGGGAGGTTCTCTCCGGGAAGAGACCAATGAGGTCTGCCGTGATCTCTGGGATCTTGCCTTTTCTTCAGCCTCAAGCTAGTCCTGAGACAGCTGAGTAGGTGCAGGCAAAAAGCTGGTGAGCACCATCTTCTTCCACTTCTTCTCGAAGATTAGGAGGATGTTAATCAGAAAGAATTAAGAGTCAAAACGGCATTGAACTCTGCAAAAGAAATACTGGAAACTATGAAAAACAATGGTGCACTGTCTTCAAAACTTTGAAGAATTCCGTGGCTTATGCCTGTAATCCTAGCACTTTGGGAGACCAAGGCGGGTAGAATGCCTGAGCTCAGGAATTTGAGACCAGCCTGAGCAAGAGCAAGACCCCATTTCTTAAAAAAAAGCTGAACATTGTGGCAGGTGCTTATAGTCCCAGCTACTCCAGAGGCTGAGGCAGGATAATCAATTGAGCCCAAGAATTTGAGGTTGCTGTGAGCTATGATGCCCAAGCACTCTACTGAGGGCAACAAAATAAAACTCTGCCTCAAAAAAAGAATTACTCCCAATCATATAAATATATGTTATTTAGCTAATAACAGTGGATGACCAAAAAATAAATTTGCTTTCATCTAAACAAAATGACATACCAAAAACTGAGTAGAGAAAAAGCTTTAAAAAGAAAAAAAAATGTGGCTCGGCGCCTGTGGCTCAATGGGCTAAGGCGCCAGCCACATACACCTGAGCTGGCAGGTTCAAATCCAGCCAGAGCCCGCCAAACAACAATGACGGCTGCAACCAAAAAATGGCCAGGCATTGTGGCGGGCGCCTGTAATCCCAGCTACTTGGGAAGCGGAGACAGGAGACTCGCTTGAGCCCAGGAGATGGAGGTTGCTGTGAGCTGTGATGCCACAGCACTCTATCCAGGGTGACAGCTTGAGGCTCTGTCTCAAAAAAAAAAAAAAAAGAGTTAGCTATCATTTTTATGAAAGCACCATACATATGTTAATTATTACTGTTGGTAGGACAGAGTGAGAAGATAAGAGGTGAAATTACAGAAAGTCATATTCACAGGTGATCATCTGCCAAGCATGGGTGTGGTAGAAGCATTGCATGTGTTACGTGTGAATGCCAGGACTCAGTTTTTCCTCCTGCAAACAGGGTAATACCCGCTCTTGATGGGTATAAAAGGTTAATGAAAATGGAAGTTTCCAGTAAAGCTCACAAAGGTACTCCTGACATCCAATGACTCAAATCACCTTTCCAAATGTGACGGTTAATTCTGTGTCAACGTGACGGGGCCACAAGTGCCCTATTTGGCTAAACATTCCATCTGAATATGTTTGTGTGGGTATTTCTAGATGAGGTCAGCACTTGAATCAGTAAACCAGGTGGCCTTCTCCAGCATGGTGGGGGGCTCATCTAACCCATTGAGGCCCTGAATGGAAAGGTAGAGGAAGGGAGAGTTTGGCCCTTTTTCTGGCTGACTGCTTGAGCTGGGACATCTCATCTCTTGCTTTTGGACAAGAGTTTACACCACTGGCTCCCCTGGCTCTCAGGCCTTCAGACTCACATGAAATTTACATTTAGCTTTCCTGGGTCTCCAGCTTGCCCATGCTAGATGGCAGTTGCTGTAATCATGTGAGCCAATTCTTTATAATCTCTCTTTCTCTCTGTCTCTCCATCTGTCTGTTCCCTTTCTCTGGAGAACCCAGACTAATGCACCTGTGATCACAGACTCCTCTACATTCTGGCTGCCCTCTGCCTACCTCTACCCTAAGCCTGTCTGATTCTCTATTGCCCCTATGCTCTCAAGGCCCCTATGTATTAACCCAGCCCCATTGACCTCTGCCTTCTATTTCAGTCCAGTAAACCTTTATTGAGTATCTACTGCATGCACAGCACTGGGCTAAGTGTGTGACTAAGAAGACACATAAAATCAGGGTCCCAGCCCTTACGTCATTTCAAGATAATGTGAAGGTCACCTATACAAGAATGTGGTTAGGGGATCAGGGAGCACGGAAGAGGGGCTGGAGTGGATACTGGAAGGGGCAGGAAGCCAGGGACATCTTCCTGCAAGTATTCTAAACAAGAATGAGCACCCACCAAAAGGGGGGATTAGCTGGGGTCATGTGGGGGAGGCACCAGGAGAGGCAGCAGCCACTCGTCAAACTGATCTGAAGCTGGCTCTTTTTGTGCCTGTTCACCTGCCTCAGGACTGCTCCTTCCCTGCAGAAATCCTCCCAGGGCTGAGCACCCGGCAGGCGTCAGCAAAGACTCTAGGGCTGAAGTCTACCCTGGTCTCAGGTGGCGAGGTGCTGGTCAAAGCGTCTCCTCAGCTCTGGACTCCCTCCCCACCAGCACAGGATGGTTCAGCAACACCAGCAGGCCAGCTCCCCTAAAAACCCTCAAGAGCTCCCCATCCACCACACTCAAGGGGGAATCCCAAGGGCCTTCCTCTGGCTTGCTGCCTTCCAGCCTGTCCTCAGCACTCCTGCCTGCTGGCCCAGCCACTGGCTCAAGGCCTGCACCTGAGGTGCACCTCACTACAAGACCACCTCTGTCCCTTTCTGTTCTCTCCCTGGGAGAGAAACTCACACACATACAGACACACATGCACACACATCACCTCTTCTATGAAGTCTTCCCAAGCTATACTGGGTCCCTGACAGTGCTTTTTTGCACATCTCAATCACTGGCAGGATTACTATGGCCACTGATACTTTCAGGGCAGGAAGTGTCTGATACCAAGCCCAGCTTGGAGCAAGTGGCTCTTCTAAAATTCAACTGAGGCCCCTGAAACTTAAGCACAGGGAAAAATGTATCTAGCAAATATACAACACTGACAGCACTAGAGGTGGCATTACCTTTAATGATAGTGAAGGTAAGGAGGCAAAGCTTTTGTCATAGTCTAGAGAAAACAATGGTAAATGACACAGATATGTCAGCTGCATTCACTAGAATATATGACTTGGGAAATAAACGTTTGGGGAAAATCCAACTTTGTTCTCATTAAGCTGAGGAATTCCTGTTCCTTCCCCAGGCTGGGGGTCACCTCTGCCCTGGGAACCCCACTGCAATGAAATACCTGATAGGGATGTTGTCCGCAACTGTCAGACCCCACCCGTGCCACACCTCACACACTCATAATTTGTGTAATCTGAGGCATCTTACTCTGAGCCTATTCATAAAATGGGTATAAAAGACACTGCTCTTGAAAGAGGTTGTATAAGGATCAAATGAAAAATAACATGGGAATATACTTAGGAAACTATTAATGCCCATATATTTTTCTGACCTGCAAAAAGATCCCTTTATTGCTAAGGCCTCTTAGTAAATAATAAAATCTGTCTTGTAGGAATACCAGGTTATATTACATGGAATCTCTTGCCAGTTCTTGACCTATCAAGCTTCCTGATCCTCCGCCTCACAGATCCCAGGACCTGGCTCCACTAGTGTCTTATTAGATGCTGGCTCTACCAGGCATGGCTGCATGGCCTGGACTGAGGTCCCACCCTTCCTGCGCCTGTTTTCCAGAGTTGATCCAGGGCTGTGTGGAGGATTCAGAGAGATGATTAATACCCAGTGCTCTACCCAGTCACTGGCACAGGTCATGTGCTCAGTGGCCATGAGCTCCTGGGCCACCTCTGAGGGTCCCCAGGGGGCAGTGCTCAGCAACCAAATCAGATAAGCAAGCCACCACTGCTCCACAGACCTGTTTCCCAGTAAGCAAAGAGTGGAGCCATGGTGTCGCCCCAGCACCATTCCCAGTTAGATCTGGGATTGTACAGAGACTTGAGGACAGTCCTGCCCTCAACTCCTGTAAGAAGAGGCATGAGGCCATGACTCTCTCAGTTTTTACTAGGGGATGGGGATGGCAGTGGGGAAGCAAGTAGAATCTTTTCTCTCTCTTCCCCCACACAGAAACCCCCCAAAAGTCTCCAGGCATGGGGTTTCAAACTGCTGGCCTATTTTTGGTTCATTTTACAATCCATTCACCTCCTTAAAGTGAGAGATGCCTCTTTAAAATGCAAACTCTCCACCAGCATTTCTTGCTGTGTTTTAAAAGTCAGGATGAAAAGTCTAGCATATGGTGCCAAGAATGGGAAGGGAGTTAGGACTCCTGGGACCTGTTCTTAGACCTCGGAGTGATCGATGAGGCAGGCCTTTGTCTCCTTCCTTTGTGGCTGAACCCTAGCTTCCAGGACAGTGGCTGGCACAGAGCAGGGCACTCAGTTAATACTTGCTGAATGTATGAATGAATGCAAGAAATCATTTCACTGTTCCAGGCCTTATTCCGGCAGCTAGGCCACACAGGGACCCTGCCATCCCCTGTGTGTCCTAGCACTCAGACTTTGCCGTTAGGAAAGGGCTTTTATAGCCAGGTCACATGTCTCATTACCCTTTGCAGCAGAAGCGTAACAGCATTTATAGATGAGCCAAAGGAGACACAAGGAAGCTAAGGGCTCATCTAAGAAACAAAACTCATATCACTTGTCTGATTTACTCATCAAATATTATGGCTGCAGGCTCTGTCCATAGCTCTATGTTGCTTCTTGCTGTTCTGCTATACAGTCCAGTGGTCCAGAGTTCATCGGTCCATCCACCCACCCAACCAAGCCAACCCTCCCTCAGTACAACCAGATGTCAGTTTCTGTGCTTGGTGCCAGGCTGAGAGGAATGTGGGGAGGTGAATGCATACTTGGGCTAAGAACAGGCCTTGAGGATAGCTCTTTCCTCCTTAAAACATCTCCGCTGTGGAAAACAGTTTGGGAGTTCCTCAGCAAGTTAAACAGAATTACCATATGACCCAGCAATGCCACTGTTGGGGCTGAGAAAACAATACCCCCAATCATGGCATTTGGGATGCTGAACTGAAGAAGCCTCAAGGTCCCTCTGACCTCCCCTACTACCACCCAGCCACCACCATGGTCTCTTCCACAGCATAGAATAAATTTGTTCTCTGAAGTTCCTTATTTGCCCAAAGAAGAAAAACAATTACTTCTGGTCCATTCTTTGAGTTTTCAATAACTGAACCCATAGAAAGACTAAAGTCTGTCAACAAATTTGGGCAGTCCTTTGTCACAAACCATTGTCTGCTCTGCAGGCCCAACGATTTTTCTCCAGACCACTATATATATGTTCTTAAAGCTCATTGAATTCTTGCCAGTAATCAGTATTGCCCCTCAACAGAATTTCTCTTCTTCTTCTCACAACCTTCTTTGCCAGGATCCAAACCCCTGATCCTTCTGTAACCTCAGAAAGGCATATGAGCTTTCAAACCCCACTGAGAAGTTGGGGCTTTGTTCTGAAGGCTCCTGTGTATACACATTAAATAAATTTATATGCCTTTTTCTCCAATTAATCTGCCTTTTGTGAGTTGATTTTTCAGCAAAACTTCAGAGGGCTAAAGGGAATTTTCCCTTTATACACCCATGTTCATAGCAGCATTATTCACAATAGCTAAAAGGTGACAACCTAAGTATCCATCAACAGAAGAATGGATAGCCAAAACATGGTCTATCCATACAATGAACAATTATTCAGACGTAAAAAGGAATGAAGTTCTGATACACGATAACATGTGAATAAATCTTGAAAACGTGCTAAGTGAAATAACTCACACACAAAGGGATAAATATTGTCGGAGTCCACTTACCTGAGGATCTAGAATAGGTGAAATTACAGTGACACAAAGTGGATTAGATGTTACTCGGGGATGGGAGTAGTAGGGAGGTGGGGGTTATTGCTTAGTACAGTTCAAGGCAATGAAGAATTTGGGGAAGAGTGGTGTTTGTCGTACAACATTGTAAATGTAATTAAAGCCACTGAATTATAGGCTTACAAATGGTTACAATGGAAAATTTTATCATATAGTATGTAATTTTACCCCAGTTTTTTTTTGTTTGTTTGTTTTTTTAAGAAGGGTCTCACTCTGCTATCCAGGCTAGAATGCACTAGTGGGATCATAGCTCACTATAGCCTCAAAATTCTGGTTTCAAGAGACTCCCCTGCCTTAGCCTCCAAAGTACCTGAGACTACAGGTGCATACCACCATACTCTGCTAAGTTTTTTTTTTTTTTTTTGTAAAGACAGAGTCTCACTTTATCTCTCTCGGTAGAGTGTCATGGCATCACACAGCTCACAGCAACCTCCAACTCCTGGGCTTAGGTGATTCTCTTGCCTCAGCCTCCTGAGTAGCTGAGACTACAGGGCTATTTTTTTTTTTTTTTATTAAATCATAGCTGTGTACATTAATACAATCATGGGGTACAGTGTGCTGGTTTTATATACAATTTGAAATATTTTCATCAAACTGATTAACATAGCCTTCATGGCATTTTCTTAGTTACTATGTTAAGACATTTATATTCTACATTTAGTAAATTTCACATGTACCCTTGTAAGATGCACCATAAGTGTGGTCCCACCAATTACCTTCCCTCCACCCCATACTCAGCTAATTTTTTTTTTCTTTTGAGACAGAGCCTCAAGTTGTCACCCTGGAGAGAGTGCTGTGGCATCACAGCTCACAGCAACATCCAATTCCTGGGCTCAAGCGAGTCTCCTGCCTCCGCCTCCCAAGTAGCTGGAACTACAGGTGCCCGCCACAACGCCCGGCCATTTTTTGGTTGCAGCCGTCATTGTTGTTTAATGGGCCCGGGCTGGATTCGAACCCGCCAGCTCAGGTGTACGTGGCTGGTGCCTTAGCCATTGAGCCACAGGCGCCAAGCCAACTCAGCTAATTTTTAAAAAATATTTTGAAGAGTTGGGGTCTCACTATATTACCCAGGTTGGTCTCGAACTCCTGGGCTCAAGTAATATTCCTGCTTGGACTCCCAAAGTGCTAAGATCAGGCATGAGCCAACACACCCGGCCCACAACTTTTTTAAAGCACAAACACAAGCACACACATAACATGACAACAGTTGTATAGAACCAGACATGTGAGGGTTTTTTTTTTGTTTTTTTTTTTTTGAGATAGAGCCTCAAGCTATCACCCTGGGTAGAGTGCCGTGGCATCCACAGCTCACAGCAACCTCCGATTCCTGGGTTCAAGCGAGTCTCTTGCCTCTGCCTCCCAAGTAGCTGGGACTACAGGCGCCCTCCACAATGCCTGGCCATTTTTTTTTTTGGTTGCAGCTGTCATTGTTGTTTGGCGGCCCGGGTTGGATTTGAACCCGCCAGCTCAGATGTACGTGGCTGACGCCTTAGACCGCTGAGCCACAGGCGCCGAGCCCAGACATGTGAGTTAATGAATAGAATAAATCTATGTGTTTATGGGAATTTAGCTTATGATTAAGGTGACATTTCAGATTAGCAGGGAAAGGGCAGACTATTCAAGTGGTACCAAAATAGAGGGGAAAGGTTCTCACCCTAAAGGAAAAAATATTCTAGCTAACTTAAGGAGCAAATCTGAAAAGCAAAACTATAAACCTCCGAGGAAAATGTAGAAATTCTGTTTACAACTATAGCATTGAGAACACCATTTTAAGACAGTAAATGATGAAAGCATAAAGGAAAACATTTACCCTGTAGTGCTGCAGTTTTTGAATGGGATAATCCGGCAGGGTCTAATAAAATTTCAGATTCCTGTAGAGCCTGACCCTAGGAATCTATCTGAGAGAAATGCTCCAACAGGTGCACATGAGCATTCTCTGAAGCACTGCACCCAAGGAAAAACAAAAACAACTTGAATGTTCCAGAAAGTTGAAACAAAGTAGGGCATGTTCATATTAGGAATACTATGTGGTAATGAAAAAGGATGTGCTTGATCTACAGAGAAAAATCTCAAAAACAAACTAAATGAACAAAATAAATGAACAAAAAAAACCCTCCACACCCTAGGATAGTCCTAAAGGATCTACTGGCTGGCTTTGCCAGGCACTTTCTCATTTTTGAAATAATTCTGGAGGATGGAGAACACATCTGCCCATATGTTTCCATGACAGGTTTGCATGATGCCATTTGAAGAGCTGCCAGAATTGAGACAAGGGTTTGGAATGTCCTACTAGCAGCTACATTTGGGGGGCAGGAAAGGAAACACAGGTACAGCTGGGTTTGGGTACTGGTTGCATGCAGTGGGGGCTGAGGGAGAGGAGGAGGAAGGGGAAACCATTAAAAACAGCAGGAAAGCAACCTAAGGCAAGGCTTTGCTAAGGTCTGAGCAGCCATCTCAAGTACAGTGAGATTCCAACAAACGCCCAGTCATTTACCAGGTGGAGAAGCATCAGGTGATGTCAACATATCCTTCAATACTACTATGGGCCATTTTGTCTCTTTCTACTTCTGGCCAGACCCTGGGCTGAAACTAGACCACTCAGAGGATTCTGTGTTATGGTGAAACAGGTCAATCCTCCAGATTGCTGAAGCCTGCAAAAGTATTTGGCTTTGGCCTCATTGGATGTCTAGTGTCCCCGACATGGGTGCCCACCACACTCTTCTAGCGCCTTCCCAGAGCAGTTAGGGGAGGAGATCCCTATCTCTCAACATCTATCATCACCTTTATTTATTTATTTATTTATTTATTTTTTGAGACAGAGCCTCAAGCTGTCACCCTGGATAGAGTGCTGTGGCATCACAGCTCACAGCAACCTCCAATTCCTGGGCTCAAACGAGTCTCCTGCCTCCGTCTCTCAAGTAGCTGGGACTACAGGCTTCTGCCATAACACCCGGCCATTTTTTGGTTGCAGCCACCATTGTTATTTGGCGGGCCTGGGCTGGATTCGAACCCACCAGCTCAGGTGTACATGGCTGGCACCTTAGCCTGTTGAGCCACAGGCACTGAGCCTGGAGTTTAGCCCTTTATTGGATGTATAATTCGCACATATTTTCTTCCATTCTGTAGGTTTTCTATTTGCTCTGTTGATTATTTCCTTTGCTTTGCAGAAGCTTTTTAATTTAATCAACTCCCATTTATTTATGTTTGTTGTTGTTGTTAATTGCCTTTG
>CAUYRH010068852.1:0-29091 GCA_963574655.1 Perodicticus potto
TCTATCAAGCACAGTTGTTCTAGGGTCTCATTTAAGTCCCTTATATCTTTGTTTAATTTCTGTTTAGAGGATCTGTCCAGCTCTGTGGGAGGAGTGTTAAAGTCCCCTGTTATTATGGTATTATAGGATATCGTATTGCTCAGACTGAGTAAGGTCTGTTTCAAGAATCTGGGAGCATTTAAATTGGGTGCATAAATATTTAGAATTGAAATGTCTTCTTGCTCTATTTTTCCTTTGAGCAATATAAAGTGACCATGTTTGTCTTTTTTGACTTTAGTTGCTTTAAATACACATGTATCTGAAAGTAAGATTGCAACTCCTCTTTTCTTCTGAGTTCCATTTACTTGAAAAATTGTCTCCCAACCCTTAACTTGGAGTTTTAATTTGTCTTTTGAAGCTAGGTGTGTTTCCTGCAGATAGCAAATGGATGGCTTGTGTTTTTTAATAAAGTCAGCCAATCTAGGCCTCTTTAGTGGGGAATTCAAGCCATTCAAATTTATTGAGATAATTGATAAGTGTGGTAGTGTTCTATTCATTTTGTGAGTGTCCATTGTTTACTTTTATCTTTTGCATTATTGTGGAAGTTAGGCTCTGACCTTTAATTTCTGAGTTCTTATTTTGCTGTTGATCCATTGTGGTGGTCAGTGTTGGAACAGGTTGAATTATTTCCTGTAGAGCTGGTCTTGTTGTGGCAAATTTCCTCAATGATTGTATATCAGTAAATGATTTGATTTCTGTCAATTTTAAAGCTTAGCTTCACAGGATATAGAATTCTGGGCTGGAGATTATTCTGTTTAAGTAGATTAAAGGTAGATGACCATTGTCTTCTTGCTTGGAAAGTTTCATTAGAGAAGTCTGCAGTCACCCTGCTAGATTTGCCCTTGTAGGTCAACTGGTGCTTACTCCTGGCAGCTTGAAGAATCTTTTCTTTTGTCTTGACTTTGGACAGGTTCGTCACTATGTGTCTTGGGGAAGCTTGGTTAGAGTTGAGGCAACCTGGGGTCAGATATCCCTCTGAAAGGAGAGTGTCAGAATCTTTGTGATATTTGGGAAATTTTCATTTATAAGATTGTCTAGTATGGCTTCCATTTCCCTGGGGCATTCTTCTTCCCCTTCTGGGATACCTGTCACTCGTATGTTTGGACTCTTTATGGAGTCCCATAATTCTGTCAGCGAATGTTCTGCTTTCTCTCGCTTCTTTTCTGCCTCTTTAACTATCTGACTTATCTCAAGAGCTTTGTCCTCTACCTCTGAGATTTTTTCTTCTGCATGGTCTAATCTGTTGTTGATACTTTCTGCTGCATCTTTAAGTTCCCTAATTGACTGCTTCATTTCCCTCTGCTCTGCTATATCCTTTTTACATTCTTCATAGCATTCATCTCTTAATTGCTTTTTGTCTTTGGATTTCCTTTTCCACTTTATCAGCAGTTGCCTTCATTGTTTCCTTCATTTCCTTGATTGTTTTCATCATCTGTATTCTAAATTCCCTTTCTGTCATTTCTAACATTTCCTTATAGGTGGAATCCTCTGCAGTAGCTACCTCACAGTCCCTTGGGGTGGTTGCTCTGGACTGATTTTTCATGATGCCAGGAGTTTTCTGCTGATTCTTCCTCATGAGTGATTTGTCTGTTTCCTTGCCCTAATTTTCCTTTCACTTACTCCTGCTCTTTAAGTTGCTGTGCCTCTGGACTAGGGTTTCAATGAGTCCTTTTGGTACAGGACCAGAAGGATGAGAAGATTGAAGAGCAAGAAGGGAAAAAAGAAAGAAAGAAAAAAGGAAAAGAAAAGAAAAAGAAGAAAGGAGTGGGTAGGTAGAAGCAACTATTGACCAAAAGAAGAGAGGCACAGAAAGAGGGGGACGGGAGCAATATAGGTGTACAGTAGGGTACTTAGACCCAACCTTAAGAACCCCCAACCTCTGGGGGTGTTGGGTTGGGTGGTTAGGTCAGCATCTCTTTGCCAGCCTATTTGGATACAGCACCCCATCTCCGCCAAGTAGAGAGGAAAGACAAAAATGCAAGAAATCAAACCAAAACAAGAAACTGAAAACTTTATGGGATAAAATTGGGGAAAAGACCAATTAATAAGGGTAGAAACACTAGCAAAAATGAAGTTCTAATTGTTGAAAAACCCAACAGTGGAAAAGTATATTTAGACTAGAAAAATGAAAAAATAAAAGAAAGAAAAAAAAGAAAAGTCTTTAAGGAAAATGTTGAAATTAAAAACAAAACAAGAACAAACAAACAAACAAAAAAACCCCAAAACAACACAAAACAAAGCAAAACCAAAAACAAAGCAGTATATGTATCTTGCTGAATATTGTCTGGGGAAGAGGTGATCTTCTGGGGTATGATATGTTAACCACAATGTTGATATGGCTGTAAAAAATGGAGACTGGAGGCCTCTAATGATTCCTCAAACCCCACAAGGTGGAGAGCCTAAATCCTCCTCAGCCTGCTTAGAAGGCACTTTAAAATGCTAACTTGGGCTAAGTAGAAGCTTTCCCAGGAGATTGCTTGTTGCTGGGATCACTCCTTAGGTGGCTATCCACTTACCCAGTGTGCCAAAACTAGTCTCACCCTTTGCCCCTGAGGGCTAAGGCTGCAAGGCGGCTCAGTTCGCGTTTTCAGGCTGCTCAGTCATTAGATTACTCGCTCCCATCTGATGCGACCCTGAGGGTGGAGCTTGCCAGGGCAGTTCTCCCACAATGGCTCCACACAGCCCACAACCAAACACTGGTAGCTCCATCTGGCTCGGTGGCCCAGTCTGGGGCCCTAGACAACACTCAAAGACCTCCACACTGTTGCCCAAGTTCTCCCAAAGTGGTTCAACTGAGTGCCAAGTCCAAAAAACCCCAAATAGTTCACAGGTAATTGCAATCCCACTGCTGCTGTACCTACAGCTGCCGGCAGGATTAGCCCAAACGAACGCACGCAACCACTTGCCAGTTCTCCGCTGCTGTTGCCTTCCTCATGGTGTCCAGAAGTCTCTCACTGACTCCCTGTGTCCCCAAAGGGATGTTTCTGGGCAGATCCCTCCAGCCAGAGATGCCTGCTCTCCCCAGTCTCACGTGCCCAGTTGCAAGGAAGCTGTTACTCAGTCGCCATCTTGCTCCTTCTCCCTTGGAATGTGTCCTCTAGTTTTGTACAGTAGATTAAACTACAGAAAGCTTCCTGGGTCTCCAAACCCTTTTTGTTTTGTTTTGTTTCTTGACGCAGGGTCTCTCTGCATTGTCCAGGCTGGTGCCAAATTCCTGGGCTCAAGGGACTCTCCCAAACACCTGGACTATAAGTGTGAGCCACTGAGCTGGCTTCTCAGTGGGACAGGGGCTGGGCAGCGCTGCGGAAGGTCAACTTGGGACACCGCTGAGGCTGCCGCCACCCAGCACCTCTCTCCCAGCAGCCACCTCGCAAGGGCCAGGGGTTTTTGCTAAACTTGTGTAATTTTATCAAAGAAAAACAAAAATTCATTGTTGCTGAAATAATGGAAAAAATAAAGATTCGCAGAGCAGGATTGTCAAACTTAAATGTCTTATTTAAATTAAATTAAATTAAATTAAATTTTTATTTTTTTGAGATAGACTCTCACTCTGTCACACTGGGTAGAGTGCTGTTGCATCATAGCTCACAGCAGCTTCAAACTCTTAGGCTTGAACAATCCTCTTGCCCTCAGCCTCCCAAGTAGCTGAGACTACAGGTACTTGCTACTATGGTTGGTTAGTTTATATATTTTTAGTAGAGATGGGATCTCACTCATCTAGGCTGAGGCGGGTCTTGAACAACTGAGCTCAAGCAATACACCTGCATTAGCCTCCCAGGGTGCTAGGAAAATGTCTTATTTTTAATTAAAGGAAAGATGTTCTTTGTCATTTTGGTGATCGAAGGAAATAAGTGTTTTTGTTGAATTTTACTCTTTGGAAAATATAGTGTTAAATTTACTTTACTTTTTCATATAGATTAACATGTAAAAATATTATATATGTGTTATATATTAATGATTGTTCTTTTTTTCTTCTTCCAGAATGAAGGGAATATTTTGATTGCCAAGAGAAATGAAGTGCAGCAGAAGCTGTGCATGGCAGTTGAAGTTTTTATTTTGGAAATAGATGAGTTACCTCTTAATAAACGCTTAAAAACATTGCAGGTTGGAATTTTAAAAATATATTAAATTATAAGTTTATTATTTAAGAGGTGAGATTAGAATTTACTATAAAATTTCAGATAGTACTATAATTATTGTAAAAGTTTTTCTTCTTTGGCAAGTGATAATTTATTTTTAATGGAATTGAAAGCTTATATTAATATATTTAGTGCTTAGTATGTTTATATGTGTATTTATCCTGCAAACAAGGTAAAATGTCCAAGCACTCCATATTGCTAGAGCAGTATTTATTGGGGAAACTCATAGAGAAAAGAGTAGTAGCAGGCATGTGGATCTCTGTTGCGCATTGCAATTTAGCAGAAAAATCTAGTTTGGCCATATATCAATCAGGGAGAAAGAACGCTAATTCTTGAGTTGTAGGGCTTTCAGGTTGCATAATCAGGGAAGTTTCTCTCCTGGTGTAATTAGAGTACAATAACTATGTGATCTGGTGGAACCGTAATGTAACTTCAGCCCTGTCCTACCAGCTCAACAATGACTTTACCTGGGGGTGGATGAGCGTGACAGTATTGTCATTCCATCCAATAATATAATATTTCTCTCCATTTGTTCAGATCTTTTTTTTTGTCCTTCAATATTGTTTGAAAATTTTTTAAAGACCTCATGCATTTTTTTTCTTCATTTAACTGCTAGATACTTATACTTTTGGTTTCTTTTGTGAATATTTTATTTTCCATTTTCATTTTTTGATGGAATATAGGAATACTATTGGTTTTTATATATTTATGTCTTTCTGGCAACTCTGCTGAACTCTCTTTTAGTTCTTGTTTGTCTCTTGATATTGTTTGACCTTTTTTATAGTTCTGTCATGTGAAAACAACCCTTTCACTTCATTTTAAAATGTTTTTCAAATTTCAGAATATTAGGGTGTATACATGTTTTGTTTACGTGCTTTGCTTTTTGTATAAATTGGGTCAAAGTCGTAAGTGTGCCCTTGACACAGATTAACAACTATAAGCCCACATGATAGAAAAACACAATTAAATTCAAGAAAGGAAAAGGGAGAAGTTAGTGTGCACTTTACCCAGTAGGTGTGAATTTACCTGTCCTCTTCTCCTCCTTTCTCCAGGTCAATTTTTATTGAGATTTACTTTCATAGTTGCACTTAAGTGTTGATTAATTAGTTCAAACTTGGCATTGAATACATTTGTTTGTTTCTCTATTCTTGTGATGTTTCACTTAGAAGAATGGTTTCCAGTTCCGTCCAGGTTGTCACAAAAGATACTAGATCACCTTTTTTTTTTTTTTTTTAATGTCTGTGCAGTACTCCATAGCATGCGTATACCACAATCCAGTCATGTATTGGTGGGCACTTGGGTTGTTTCCACATTTTTGTAATTGTGCATTGTGCTGCTAGAAACATTCAAGTGCAGGTGTCCTTTTTATAAAATAACCTTTTTTTCCTTTGGGTATATATCCAAGAGTGGGATGGTAGGTCTATTTTAAGTTCTTTGAGGCATTTCCATACAGTTTTCCATAGAAGGTATACTAGTTTGCTGTTCCCCTCTTGGTGTGTAAGTGTTCCTTTCTCTGTACATCTACACCAGCATCTACTGTTTTGGGACTTTTAATTAATTATTTTTTATTTTGGATTAATACGAGGGTTCATATGATTAAGTTACATTATTTATGTTTGTAAGGTTAGGTCTAAGTTGTAGTTTTGTCCTTCACCAGGAAGTGTGGTGTATACCTGTACATTGTACCTGTTACATGGGAACTTACCAAACCTCCTCCCTCTTCCTTTCTTGAATTTGTGTTTTTTTGTCCTGTGGGCTTATAGTTGTTAATCTACTAGTTTAAACTTAGTATTGAGTACATAGGATGCTTGCTTTTCCATTCTTTAGATATTTTACATAGGAGAATGTTCTCTAAATCCTTCCATGTAAATGTGAAAGGTGCAAAATGTCTTTTTTTTTTCCCTTTGGTTAAGCAGGCCAGTGCTGAGATCGAACCCACCTGACCCTGGTACACAGGGCCAGCTCTCTAACCACTGAGATATGGGTGCCCAGCTGCAGATTGTATTTTTTATGGTTGAATAGTATTTCAAGGTATACACATACCATAGTTTATTAATCCATTCATGGGCACTTGGATTATTTCTAGCTCTTTGCATTTGTGAACTGAGTTGCTATAAACATTTGAATGCAAAGGTCCTTATAGTAAAATAACTGTTTTTTCTTCTGGGTAGATACCTGGTAATGGGTTATCTAGTAATGGGATTACAGGGTCAAAGAGAAGATCTGTTCCTTGAGGATGCATCATACTTCTTTGCCAAAAGGCTGTACTAGTTTGTAGTCCAAACAATAGTTCATGAATGTTCTCCTCTCTCTGCACCCACACCAGCTTATGCACCTTCGGGACCTTGTAATATGGACCAGTTTTACTGTTTAGGTGATACATCAAAGTGGTTTTGATTTTTATTTCTCCAATGATTAGGATGATTAGCATTTTTTCATGTGTTTATTGGCTATTCATCTGTCCTCATGGGAAAAGATTCAGTTCATATCTCTTGCCCAGTAGTTAATGGGCCTATTTGCTCTTTTCTTGTTGATTTGCCTAAAGTCTTTGTAGATTCTGGTTATTAGCCTTTTGTCAGATTTGTAAGGTGTGAATATTTTCTCCCACTCTGAAAATTGCCTGTTTGCTTTGTTTATTGTGTCTTTAGCTGTGAAGAAGCTTTTTAACTTGATCAGGTCCCATTTATTTTTAATGTTGCTGGAACTGCCAATGGGTCTCTTCATAAATTCCTAGGGTGATAAGATTCAGTGTGTTTCCCACACATTATTCTGGAGTTTTATAGCTTTATGTCTTAGATTTAAGTCTTTTATTCAGTGTGAGTTAATGTTTTTTTTCTTTGAGGCAGAGTCTCACTATGTTGCCCTCGGTAGAGTGCTGTGGCGTTACAGCTCAACGTCAAACTCTGGGGCTTAAGTGATTCCTTGCCTCAACTTCCTGAGTAGCTGGACAACAGGCACCTGTGACAATGTCTGGCTATTTTTTGGTTGCAGTTGTTGTTTAACAGGCCCGGGCCAGTCTCGAACCCTCTCCAGGTTCGGTGTATGTGGCCGGCTCCTTACTCACTGAGCTATGGGTGCTGAGCCTGGTGTGAGTTAATTTTTGTAAATGGTGAGAGGTGTGGGTCCAGTTTCAGTTTTTTACATAAGGCTAACCAGTTCTCTTAGTACCATTTATTAAATAGGGATTGGCTCGGCACCCATAGTATAGTGGTTATGGCACCAGCCACATGCACTGAGGCTGGTGGGTTCAAGCCCAGCCCATGCCAGCTAAACAACAATGACAACTGCAACAAAAAGCTGGGCGTTGTGGCGGGAGCAGGTAGTCCCAGCTACTCAGGGGGCTGAGGCAAGAGAATCGCTTAAGCCCAAGAGTTTGAGGCTGCTGTGAGCTGTGACGCCACAGCCACAGCACTCTACCCAGGATGATATAGTGAGACTTTGTCTCCAAAAAAAAAAAGAAAATGGGGACTATTCTCTTAGTGTATGCTCTTGTCTGTCTTGTTGAAGATCAGGTGGCAATATGAAGCTGGTTTTACTTCTAGGTTCTCTATTTTATTCCATAGATATAGTCTCTATTTTTATGTCAATGGCTATGCTGTTGTGATCACTGTAGACTTATAGTATAATCTGAAGTCTGATAATGTGATGCCTTCAGATTGTTTTTATTTCAAAGGATTGAGTTGGCTATTTGGACTTTTTTCTGGTTCCATATGAAATGAGCAACTGTTTTTTCAAGTTCTTCAAAGTATGACATTGGTTTTTTAATGGGAATTGGATTAAATCTGTAGGTTGCTTTGGGTAGTATAGACATTTTAACCATGTTGATTCTTTCCAGTCATGAGAATCATATGTTTTTCTATTCGTTAACGTCCTCTGCTATTTTTTTCCCCAGTGTTTCACAGTTTTCTCTGTCAAGATCCTTCATGTTCTTTGTTAAGTAAATTCCAAGGTTTTTCATTTTCTTTGAAGATACTGTGAAGGGTTTTATGTTTTTAATTTGATTCTCAGTTTGATTGTTGTTGGCATATATGAAGGCTACTGATTTGCAAACATTGATTTTATATTGCAAGACATTATTTCTTGATCACTTCCAAGAGTCTCATGATTGAGTCCTTGGGATTTTCTAAGTATAAGATCATGTAATCAGCAAAAGGTGAAAGTTTGACCTCCTCTGTTCATGTTTGGATACACTTGATATCCTTATCTGATTGCATTGGCCCGGACTTCTAGTACTAGGTTAAATAGCAGTGGCAATAGTGGACAGTCTTATCTGGTTTTAGTTCTTAGTGAATGTTTTCAGTTTTTCTCTATTTAATATGATATTGGCTGTGGATTTATCAGACATGACTTCTATCAGTTTGTATATGCCTATTTTCTTAAGTTTTCTTATGAAAAATAGGTGCTGAATTTTGTCATATGCCTTTTTTGGGTCTATTGAGAGGACCATATGGTCCTTTTTTAAACTTCTGTTTATGTGGTGAATTATGTTTATGGATTTGTGTATGTTGAACTAGCCTTGCATCCTGGGATGAAGGCCACTTGGTCATGATGTATTATTTTTTGATACTTAGCTGAATTCTGTTTGCTAGTATTTTATTAAGTATTTTTGCACCAGTATTTATTAATGATAACAGTTTGTAGTTTTATTTTTTTGTTGAGTCTTTTTTTTGGTTTTGGTATCAGGGTGGTATTTGCTTTGTAGAAGGAGTTGGGGAGGGTTTCTTCCTTCTAAATGTTTTGGAATATGTTTTGCAATATAGGTACAAGCTCTTCTTTGTAGGTTTATAGAATTCTCTTGTGAAACCATCTGATCCAGAACTTTTTTGGTGGGGGGGAGCTTTTTTATTGTTGTTGCAATTTCAGGCCTTAATATTGGACTTTTCCAGAGTTCTGTTTCTTCCTGGTTAAGTCCAGGGTGGTAGTGTGATTCCAGGACTTGTCCATTTCTTCCACATTTTCAAATATCTTGGCATAGAGTTTTTGTAGTATTTGGTGATGATCTTTTGTATTTCTTTAGTATCTATTGTTATTTCCCCTTTTTTGTTTCTGATAGAGCTTATTAGAAATCTTGCTTTTTTGTTTCTAGTTAACCTGGCTAAGGGTTCATCAATTTTATTTATTTATTTGTTTATTTTTTTGGCTTTGAATAGATTTTATTTCCAGTTTAAGTTGACCATGTTATTTATTTATCTTTTTGAAGAACTAACTTTTTGTTGTGCTGATCTTTTGAATGGTTCTTGTGTTTTTTATTTCATTTAATTCTGAATTAAATTAACTCTGATTTTGGTTATTTCTTTCCTCCTACTTTGTTTGGGTTTAGGTTATACTACCTTTTCCAGTTCCTTGAGATGCTTCATTATAGTTGATTTGCACTCTGTCAGACTTCTGGATGTGTGTGAGAAATTTAGTGTGAGAAATTTCTCTCTTTGGACTGCTTTTATAGTATCCCACAGGTTTTGATAGCTTGTGGCTTCATTCTCATTTTCTTCAAGGAATTTGTTTTCCTTCATCTCCTTCTCGACCCAGCTGACTTTTTGTGGGGATGTGTGTTTCTGTTGGAATTGAGTCCTACTTTTATTCTGTTGTGGTCTGTGAAGATACAAGGCATAATTTCTGTTCTTTTAAATTTGTTGAGGTTTGATCTGTGTCCTAGGATATGATCAGTCTTAGAGAATGATCCATGAGCTGATGAGAAAAATTTATATTCAGTAGTATTGGGGTGAAAAGCTCTGTATATGTCTGTTAAGCCTATTTAATCTAGAGTAGTGCTTAAGTCCATCATATATTTGTTTAGTTTTTACTTGGAGGATCTTTTCAGTTCTATCAGTGGGATATTGAAGTCCCCAATTATTATGGTGGTTTTGGATAGCATATTGTCAAATAAAGCAGGGTTTGTTTTATAAATCTGGGGCATTAATGTTGGGTACATAAATATTTAGGATTGAAATGTCCTCTTGTTGTATTATTCCCTTGACTAGTGTACACTTGTTGTCCCATTGACTAGTATATAGTGTTCATCTTTGTCTTTATTTTGTTGCTTTAAAAGACAGATTATATCTGTGAAAAGAATTGTGACTCCTGTTCTCTTTTGATTTCCCTTTGCCTGTAATATTTTTTTCCAGCCTTTCACCCTGAGTCTTGATTTATCCTTGGGGCGGGGGGTTAGATGTATTTCCTGAAGGTAGAAAATACTAGGCTTGTATTTTTTAAACCAGACAGCTATCTGGTGCCTTTTCAGTGAGGAATTCAAGCTATTCACATTTATTGAAAGAATTGTCAAGTAGGGAAAAATTCTGTTCATCTTGTTGTGTGGAGGTTTGTTGCTTTGTTTTATCCCTTGGGCCTGTGGAAGTTAGGGTTCATCTTTTAGTTTTAGAGTAGCTTTACTTTGCTGGTGGTCTCTTGTATTGGTCCATATATAATACTGGTTTGAGTACTTTCTGCGTAGCAGGTCTTGCAATGGCAAATTCTCTCAGTGTTTGTTCATTAGTGAAAGATTTGATTTCTTCATCAAATGTGAAACTTAGTTTGTAGGCTATAGAATCCTATGATGGCAGTTGTTTTGTTTGAGTGGATTGAAAGTGGGAGCCCACTCTGTTCTGGCATGTAAAGTTGCAGCTAATAAGTCAGGTGCCACCCTAATGGGTTTGCCCTGGAAGGTGAGCTGTTGCTTACACCTGGCTACTTGCTTGAAGAATTTTCTCTTTTATTTTAAATTTGCCTAGGTTAATTACAAAGTGTCTAGCAGATGCTCTGTTTGTACTGAGATGATCTGGTGTTCAGTATCCATCTAGAAGGAGTATGTCTGAATCTGAACCTTTGGCACTTCTTGGGAAATTTTCAGTTATGTTGTCATCCACTAGAGCTTCCACCCCATTGGAACGCTCTTCTTCTACTTCAGGGATACCTATAATTTTTATGTTTATATACCTTATGTGGTCCTGTAATTCTCTACGAGATTTCTCTGCTTTTTTGCTCTTCTTTTCTGCCTCCTCTTTCCTCTTCTTCTTCTTTTTTTGAGACAGAGGCTCACTTTGTTGATCTCAGTAGAGTGCTGTGGTGTCATAGCTTGCTGCAACTTCAAACTCTTAGGCTCAAGTGACACTTTTGCCTCAGTCTCCTGAGTGCCTACTGCCCAACAAAACGCCCAGATAGTTTTAGAGATGGAATCTTGCTGTAGCTCAGGCTGGTCTCCAACTCCTCAGCTCAGGCAGTCCACCCACCTCCTTCTGCCTTTGTAACCCTTCCTGTGTTGGATGAGGACATAATGATTTTCCTATTTTGCTCTGATGGTGGAAGACAACTATAGTTTGGGAATTGAATAAAATGAAAATACATGTAACAGGAACAGTCATGGCTTCAGGAAGAATTTTCCAAGTGATCTGAAAAGAAGAAACTTCAGGAATATGAATTGTGTGCCTATCAGTGTGATATGAAAGCAAGGTCCCTCTCTTTCCATGACAAGAGGTTAATGACAGTGCTGAGTATATTCTCTATCCTTCAAACACAGTTGATGACTGGTTATAGAGAATACAGCCTGTTCAATTTGAAAAAGGACAGTTATTTTAGAATAAAATTACAAAGTTTATGGAAAGAGTGGACAGAGCTGATGAGTATTGTTGATGTTATGGATTTACAAGGAAGTAAGTCCTATAAGTGGTGGAAAAATTACTCTTCTGGCTGATGAAAGTTGCATTTGTGAATGCTACATCCTTTACTCATTAGATAAGAAGGAGAGTGGAGAAAAGGTGCAGACACACCTTTTTACAGAAGAAATCTCATCACTCAGCTGTGAACAGTGTAAGGAACAGAAATTCAAGAAAGAGAGGAAGACCATCATTTTCTGTCTCTTGAGGAAAGTCTAAATAGGAAGATACATTTTATAATGCAAAATGAAAAAAAATCAAGAAAGGATTGTATGGTTTATAGCAGAATAAATGAAAAAGGTGGAAGGAGAGTAATAATTTTCTACTACGAGACAAGTAAGAGGAAGTCTGGATTTTATCTTGGCGATTGCTTCAAGAAGTATCTCACTCAAATATGAACTTACCTGATGGTTTTATTATTTTTTAGATTACATAAAATAATCAAAGCATTTTTGTTTATTTTTATTTGTAATTTTTTTATTTTTCTCTCTCTTAAAAACTGTAAGTAATCCACCAATCTCTTTCCCACCCAAAATTAATAACAGCTGAGGAATGAATAGGCGAGTAGGAGAAAAATTGATTGGAAGGGGTTAAATGACTGAGTTAGCTTGAGACTCTTGTCTTCAGTCTCTGAGATTTTTTCTTTTTCATGGTTCACTGTGTTGTTGAAACTTTCTACTACATTTTGAAACTCTCAATGACTCCTTCAATTCTTTAAGCTCCATTTTGTCCTTTCTAATTTTGTCCAGATCCTTGGCAACTTGGTTATGTTTTTTGTTCATTTCTTGGCTCTATTTTTGGATTACTTTATGGTGACTTTCTGCTTTCCCTTCAGTTTCCTTAGTCATTTTTGCCATTCATAATCTAAATTATCTGTCATTTCCTTTGATTTCTTTATAGGTGAGATCTTCTTCTGTGGTAGTGGCATTGTAATCCCTTGCGGGAGTTGATCTGTTTTGATTTTTCATGTTACAATAACTTTTCTTTGGTTCCTGCTCATGTGTGGTTTCTTCTGTATTTCCTTCCCTATGTATTTCTCCTACCTTTGATCTTCTTTGCTTTTGTGGTTTGAGGTTGAAATGACCCTTTGGTACAGGGATGAAAGAGAGAGAAGAGAAAAGAAATGAAGAGAAGACAGTGAGAAAGAGAAAAAACAAAATAGACCAGGCACAGTGGCCCATGCCTACAATCCCAGCATTCTGGGAGGATGAGGTGGGAGGATTGTCTCAGCTCAGGAGCTTGAGACCAGCCTGAGCAAGAGTGAGATCCTGTCTCTACCTAAAATAGAAAAAATAAGCCAGGTGCTGTGGCAGGCCGCTTGGGAGGCCAATGCAAGAGGATCTCCAGAACTCATGTCTTTGAGGCTGCCAGGCTGACACCATGGCACTCTAGCCTGGGCCACAGAGTAAGACTCTGCCTCAAAAAAGAAAAGTCTATGTATCTTTATTTATTTGAGGCTAATGTGATCCTCTTTGGCATTCTGAAAGAGATAAATAAGAAAAAGGAAAAAGGAAAACAAAATTAAGAAAAAAAAATTTGCAGTAACACTGACTGGTGCTCCAGTATTTTAGAAAAAAATTGAGTAAGAACACCAGGTTACACTCCCTTATTAGGAAAAAAAATATATCCAATTCTGGGTGTGGTGGGAGCTGGAAGTTTTATCTGATTGTCATGGAGATGTGGTCTTATTTTCCTGTTTTTATTCTTGGTGTGGTAGCTGTGTGAAAACTATAGAGGGGGAGGAAGGGTGCTGTAGTCCAGGAGATTGTGCCAGATGCTCAGGGTATCCGGTAGTTACAAGGAAGATTGTGTGGCATGTGGGGCCTCCCTGAATTGTCCTTCACCTGTGGGATCAACTCAACGATGATTGTCTGTTCTTAGGCAGAACCAACAGTGAGTGTGCTGCAGGTCTCTGGAAAGCCATGCCAAACTTGGTCCCTGTGGGTGTCAGATGGCTCAGGGCTTCAGCGATCTCTGTTCCACTCCCATGAATCTCCTAAGGTGGTGGTGGGGTGCTGGGCAGTCAGGTTTCCTGCTGGCCAAACTCTATGTCCAAACCTGTCTATGTGCCATGCCAGTGAATTCCCGGCTGCAAGCCATTGACTGTGTTCTAAAGAAACCATAGGCACAATGCACTTTGAGTCCCTGATGGTCCTATGGGACTTAAGTTTACACTTGCTTCATACTACGACCTATATCCAGAGGGATAGGTCTAGGGAACCATGGAGGGCAAAGGAGATTCTCTGGTAGACTCATTCCCCCACAGGTGGCTTGGCGCCTGTGGCTTAACGGGCTAAGGCGCCAGCCACGTACACCTGAGCTGACGGGTTCGAATCCAGCACAATGATGGCTGCAACCAAAAAATGGCCGGGCACTGTGGCGGGCGCCTGTAGTCCCAGCTACTTGGGAGGCTGAAGCAAGAGACTCGCTTGAGCCCAGGAATTGGAGGTTGCTGTGAGCTGTAATGCCACAGCACTCTATCCAGGGTGACAGCTTGAGGCTTTGTCTCAAAAAAGAAACAAACAAACAAACAAAAAAACAAAACACACAACAGCATTCCCCCACAGGTTTCATGTGTAGGCTCTGGTCCTGGGTCACTGTGCTCCCTTGCTTCTGTTTTTTGTGCAGGCCTCCCTTCCTTTTTATCTCCTTGGCTCCTGATGCTCCACACTGTTTCTCTGTGCCCCCACAATACTGTTTCTGGTTGGGATGATCCAGACGGAGGCAACTGGATTGACACTCCTCTCCCCAACCTTACTGAGAGTGGCTGATGTAGAGATGTCTCTAACCTGCCATCTTGGAGCTCTTTCTCCATTTGGGACTTCTTAATATGAGCCATTCTCACTGTAGTTAGGTGATACCTCATTGTGGTTTTGATTTGCATTTCTCCATGATTCGAGACGTAGAGCATTTTTTCATGAGTTTGTTGGCCATTAGTGTATCTTCATTCAAAAAAGTTTCTGTTCATGTCTTTTGCTGCTTTATAATGAGGTTGTTTGGTTGTTTCTTGCTGGTTTCCTTGAGTTTCTTGTAGATTCTGGTTGTCAGTCATTTATCAGATGTGAAGTTTTTTTTTTTTTTTTTTTTTGAGACAGTCTCACTATGTCACCCTCGGTAGAGTGCTATGGTATTACAGCTCACAGCAACCTCCAACTCTTGGGCTTAAGTGATTCTCTTGCCTCAGCCTCCCAAGTATCTGGGACTACAGGAGCCCGCCACAACACCCGGCCATGTTTTGCTGCAGTTGTCATTGTTTTAGCTGGCCTGGGCTGAGTTTGAACCTGCCAGCCTGGGTGTGTGCGGCTGGCACTGTAACCACTGTTGTACAGGTGCCGAGCCTGCATGTGAATATTTTCTCCCATTCTGCGGGTTGTCTGTTTGCTCTTTGGATTGTGTCATTGGCTGCGCAGAGAGGCCTTTTAATTTTATCAGATTACATTGATGAAACTCTGAGAAAAGTAATTGCAAAGGAGGTAAGCAGAAAAATATACCATGCTCATGGACTGATAAAACCAACATTGTTAAAATGGCTGTACTACCCAAAGTGATTTACAGATTCAATGCAATTCCCATTAAAATACCAACATCAATTTTTTGAAAATCTAGACTAAAATCGTTCTACACTTTGTATGGAACCAGAGAAGACTTGCCTCAATAGCTAATGCAAGAGGTATTATTTTACTGGACGTCAAGCTATATTACAAGGTTCTAGTAACCAAAACAGCATAGTACTGGCACAAAGACAGAGAGAGAGATCTGTGGATTACAACAGAGAACCCAGAGAAGAAATCATCCTCATATTCTTGTCTGATTTTTGACAAAATGGATAATAATATACACTGAAGAAAAGAATCCCTGTTTAATAAATGGTGCTGGAAAACTGGATAGCCACATGTAAAAGACTGAAACAGGATCTATTCCTCTTACTAGTCTCAAAAATTAATTCATGATATATAAAGACTTAGGCAGGAAAATAAGGAAACATGGGAAAAATTCTTATAGATAGCGGCCTAGGTAAAGAATTCATGAAGAAGATCTCAAAGACAATCATAGCGACAACAAAAATAAATAAATGGGACCTGATCAAACCCTCTGTCTTCTAATTGTTTACTTTTTATGTATCTTTGAATTTTTCCTGCATTAGTCAGTAACTATAGTACTATGTTGAGCAGTAGCTGATCTCCATTATGTTTTGGACTGCAGAATCAGCTTGCTAGAAATTAGGAGAAGATGATATTCAGGGACATCTGGGCACTGTCTCTTTCTGTCTCCCTTGATGAAGGTACAGTTTTAAACCACTGTATATGGTTTAGGAACCATTGGAACCCTGGTTTGAAACATTTTCTTAAATGGAATTGCATAGTAAGTTCTTCCAGAATGATGAAGTAAGCCTTGCTCATAATTTACCTTTCTACAGTACAACTTCTACTTTACTCTTTACAGTCCTATTTCTTTTCCCTAACTGTTAGTAAACATAGGTTAAGGTTCTGCAACCAAGATTATCTTTTAAGCTCTTTCATTTTTAAAGTTTAATGTTAGAAGACTTTTGTCTTACCTGGCTTTTCTCCATTTCTATAATAGTATTTTCCCAGGTCACTAGTAAATAAAACTTCTCTTTATTTTCCTGAGAAATATTTTTTATTTTTCAAGTACTTAAGAAATATGTTTTTTATAAGGAAAGTAAGTAAAAGAAATCAGCATTTATTAAGATTTCTTTTGTGTGACAGCTTGGTGCTGGCAGCTTAAGCGGCTAAGGCGCCGGCCATATACACCAGAGCTGGTGGACCAGCCCGGGCCTGCCAAACAACGACAAGTACCATAAAAGAAATAGCCAGGTATCGTGGCAGGCACCTGTAGTCCCAGCTACTTGGGAGTCTGAGGCAAGAGAATCGCTTAAGCTCAGGAGTTGGAGGTTGCTGTGAGCTGTGATGTCACGCTCACTGTACCCAGTGACAGCACTGGGTGACACTGTACCCAGGGTGACAGCGTGAGGGTCTGTCTGTACAAAAAAAAAAAAAAAATTGCTTTTGTTGCTTACACCATGCGGTTGATTCTTCTTGACTGTTCTTTTTAAGGTCTAAAAGAAAACGTATTCTATGTTTTCTTGGTATGCAGTTCCAAATTTTTATATGTATGTGTATATATCTCATACCATACACACAGATACATATGTATAATCTTAAAATTTAATATTCTTTATCTTTACTTAGTTTTTGGTACATTAGTCTCTTTGAGATGTTTGTGTTATATATATTTTAGATAGATATATTTATTTTTCTAGTTCTTTCAGTTCAGAATATCTAATTGCCGTATTGTTGGTATTAATGTATTTATGATTGTAGTATTGTAGTATATTTTTACATGTGTTTTCTTCTCAACTATTGTGTAACTTTATTTTTTTCACTTATGGCGTTTTGGGATAAAATTTTATTTTATTTCCCTTTTGAAGTTTCTATCCCACCTTTCCTTTCCTTTTGGCTAAAACTTGACAGTTTTAACTGTCTTTTTTTCTTTCTCCAGTTTTTTTTTTCTACCATTATCATCCAGTTTTTGAAATGTCTCTTAGTACATTCTATACCAATTATCAAAGGACCGAACCTCTAAATCTGTTGATTGGTAACTTAATTTACATATATATAATTGCTGTTTTGTTAAAACTTATTTCTGTGATCTTATTTTTATGTTTCTGTTTATCATGGTTTCTTTTTTCCTCCTTTTCCTGCCCTAATCCTTTAGGACATTCTCATGTGCTTTCGTGTCTTCCCTTTCTGTCTATATCTTCCTCTCAAAAACCAACCAAACAACAATTATTGTTTAGGATATTAGTTATAGGTTCTTGTGACTATTGTGTATGATACCTCAATTATAGTGTCATTCTTTTATTCTTATATCATGGTAAAATATATTGTTTGGTATTTAATATTAGAGTATTTTCTCTCAGAGTGTTTTCAAAGAAGTCTTTGTTTAATTGACTTTGTGAGGTATTAAATGTTTCAGGATATTTTATGTTTATTCAACTACATAAATAGTTGTTGAGCTGGCTGTAAAATAATGCCATTTTTCCTTTAGATCTTTGACAATAATAATCCATTATCTTCTTATTTCCATAATTGCTGGTTTCAGTCTAATCTTTGTTCTTCTATTTTATTTTTTTCCCTCTGGAAGCTTTAAAATTGTCTCTCAACTTTGTTCTTAAATTACACTGAAGCATATTTAAATTTGATTTAATCTGATCCAGTTTAGTTTGAGGTTTTAAACATTTGTATAATTTGAGGAAATATTTGATAATTATCTCTTAAGATACTGTTCCCCACATTTACTCTTTGGCTCATTCTCAGACTTCTGTTACTTAAATACTTAAACTTCTACTTTTTTCACATATTCCAACTATTAATATCCTTTGTAAAATCATTTTATCCTCGTCTGTATATTTTGGAGGGATCCTTGACTTAATTGGCTCTCTAGTTATATGTCTTCTACCATTTAGCCAATCAATAGTGCTATTTATTTCAAAGATTATTTCTTTCATACCTAATATCTGTAGTTGATTATTATTATAAGTAATTGACTTTGCTCTGTGTTTCCAATACTTTTTCTTTTTGTTGGCAATATTTGTTACGCTTATTTTTGAGTCCTTATTGTTATCTGGACCACTGATTTTGTAAGGTAGCTTTATTTGTTAGACTTCTTTCAGAGTGCTTGTGTTATTTATATATTTCATTCTCCTCTTCATCTCTCCTTAAGATCTCATATTTCCTTGGAACTATAAGCTGCCTTAGTTCTGTGTTGTTATGTGGTTGTGTGAAAGACCTGGGGAGGAGTGAAAGCCTGTACCCACAACTTTTAAGACTGCAGATAGCTTTAGGTAATAGAATGGGGTAGTTTTTCAGGGTGCAGAGCTTCTGATGTTACAGTCGGAGCTTAACTACCCATTCTTTGCTTCTGTCCTGAATAGTCTTACTTTTCAGAGAACCTCCTATCCCCTCTACCTCAGACACTGCTGTTTTTTAGGAGCTACCACTTTTAGATGTGGATGCGACCAGGTACTCAGGGGAAAAGGGAAATAAAGAGAATGCTCAGGGACTGGACCCCTCTTCTGTAGTGGTTATCAATTTTTGCCTCATCTGTGTTCTTGTGCTGTATTTGTATAAACCCATCACCACTTCTGGTACTGCTCCTTTCCTTCCCAGTGTAAGGGAGAGAGAGGGGCCTAGGAAGAAAGTTCTCTTTACCTATAGATTCTATGTTATGGTGTAGGCCTTCTTCTACTTGAAGAGATTGTGTTCATTTAGTGCTAACCACTAACCATTCTCTACCTTTCCAAGAGTTTTTTAAGAGTTCTGTGATAAAAAATTTTCTGGAATCTATTAAGCTTTACTTTTGCTTTAAGCATTTCTAGGGTGCAGTTCCTAAAGAGAGCCAGCAGGCTGTGCTGACTGCTCCTCTTGTCTTTTCTAGTTCATTAAAAAATGCTTTTAAGTAAGGTCATGTGCCACATTTACTCATTAATGATGGACTGCATAGATGATGCTGTTCCCATAACATTATAATACTATATTTTTACTATGTTTAGGTACACAAATACCACAGTGTTACAGTTGCATACAATATTCAGTACAGTAATATACTATACCGGTTTGTAGCTAGCAGCCATAGATTATACTCTATTGCTTAGGTGTGTAGCAGGCTGTACCATCTAGGTTTGTGTAAGTATACTCTGTGACATTCCCACAAAGAATCACCTAATCATGTATTTTTTTTTTTTTAGAACATAGCCTTATGTGACTGTACATGTATGTTTAATGTTTTTACTTGATTGGAATTATTAGGTCATTAAATCTGAAATGTCTCATTTTCAAATCAAAAGTTTGGTTTATTATATCTCAAATAAGAAGCACCACAGTTAATTAAAGTATGCACCTGAACTAGCAAAACAGTTTTGCCATCTTAACAGTAGGTTTTGTATGCCAGCAGTGAAGACGCCTGGAGAGCTAGTGGCGACTGAAATTGCTAAAGGTATTTCCCACAGCTTGTGGAGAACCGAAAATTTTTTTTCTTGTAAGAAGTGATTCAAAGTCAATTGGTACAAGATGGGGTGAATATGGTGGATGATATAGAGTTTGCAAGTCCAGACTCTGTAGTTTTAGGAGCGTTGTTTGTTGTCTTGCAAGAGAATTGGCCTGTCTCTCTTGACCAATCTTGGCTGCTTAATCACAAGCATCCTTATGGTGTCATCCATTTGGTTGGAATAGACATCACTGTAATGGATTAACCAGGTTACATGAAGCCGTAGTGGATAATACCAGTACTGGATCACAAAACAGATATCAATAGCTTTTCTTGATGAATATTCGGTTTTGGACTGTGTTTCGGAACTTCTTTTTCATTCAACCATTGTGCTAAAAACTTGCAGTTGTCAAAAAGAATACATTTTTCATCACGCACAACAATATGGTGTATAAGTAGTTTGCTTTTATGTTATGTCAGTAAACACAGGCAGGCTTTCTCTTCTGATGCTTAATTCATGTTGAACTCATCTATCTAGCCTCTTTACCTTGCCAGTTTGTTTTAAATGGTCCAATATTGTTGGAACAGTAATGTCAAACCTTGATGCTAAATCATGCATAGTTTGAGATGGATTTGCATCCACTACAGCTTTCAGCTCATCATTATCCACCTTGTTTTCAGGTCGCTTACATGGCTCATTTTCAAGATTAAAATCACCAGAATGGCTGCACCCATAGCTCAGTTGGTAGGGCACCAGCCATATACGTTGAGGCTGGTGGGTTCGAACCCAGCCCGGGCCAGCTAAAACAACAATGACAACTACAACAAAAAAAATAGCCAGGCATTCTGGTGGGCACCTGTAGTCCAGCTTCTTGGGAGGCTGAGGCAAGAGAATCGCTTAATCCCAAGACTTTGCGCTTGCTGTGAGCTGTGAAGCTGCAGCACTCTACCCAGGGCGACATAGTGAGACTCTGTCTCAAAAAAAAAAAATCACCAGATTGGAACTTCTCAAACCATCCATATACTGTGTATTCAGTAGCCACATTCTTTCCAGTGCTTCACTGCTATGTTGAGCTGTCTGCACTGCTCTGGTTCTACAATGAAACTGTTTTTCAAAAACAACATGAATTTTTGACTTATCTGTGGTTTCAAAAAAATTGCTCTAAAAATGTTTTGAAAGATAATTACAAGGCAAAACATGTTTTTGGAAGAATGAGGATATACGTTCACAATAATAATTTAAAAAACTAAATCAAGAAATGTCAAGGTGAAATGTTTGAGATATCAGCTGTCAAACTCAGTACTTAAGGAAATTAGACATTTCATATTTAATAACCTAATACTTTCTGTTTTGGTGTGTGGTTTATTTCTTTAGCAATAAGTCCTGGAAACTTAGAACGAATAGTAGTGATTCTTTTCTTAAACTTAGGGAAAAGAGGGTAATTTTTACTTAATTAAAAACCTAAGACGGTAATACTTTCTGTTTGTAACTAATTACTATTATGATCCAGATAAATCACTTTTTAGGTAGTTTTGTGTTTTCATGCTATGTAATGATTCTAAGTTTTACTTACAGAATTCTCAAGAATGGGGATTCAACATACTGCTTTTCTGCCTCTTAGATCCTACAGTGCTCAAATTGCAATATGCAGTTAATAAAGTTCAGTAAACAGAAATATATCTCTTGGCAGGATTTGTCAGCTTCTTTAGAAGCAGTGTATGGACAAGCCAAAGAAGGAACAAACTCTGAAGAAATACTTAGGAAATTTTATGACTGGAAATGTGATAAAAAACAGGAGTTCACCAATGTCAGAAGCGAAACAAATGCTACTCTACAACGTCTTGTAGCATGGTTCCAGAAAACCTTGAAGGTAGTAAGAGCTTTTGTTCAGGGGTATTTGTAGCATAAACCAGGGAATATATATATCTTTTAAATTGTACTTCCTTGTTCAAGAGCTGACATTGTCTACCTCCTATGTATCAGATTTAAACTTTCCACTTATATAGTCAAGTTTTTTTTTTTTTTTTTTTTTTTAGGGACAGAGGCTCACTTTATTGCCCTCGGTAGAGTGCTATGGCGTCACAGCTCACAGCAACCTCCAGCTCCTGGGCTTAGGTGATTCTCTTGCCTCAGCCTCCCGAGTAGCTGGGATTATAGGTGCTAGCCACAATGCCAGGCTATTTTTTGTTGTAGTTTGGGCCGTGTTCGAACCCACCACCTTGGTATATAGGGCCAGTGCCCTATCCACTGAGCCACAGGTGCCGCTTGCAGTCAAATTTCTTTATGAACTTTTACTCAGACTTTCTTTCATTAGTCGTAAAAAAATCATCATGATCTTGTCCCTGTTTTTCCTCATATGTCTTCTCTGGATTGTCCTCATGACTGCTATTAACTGCTAATGTATATGTACCTTTTTTTTTTTTTTTTAATGGTACATAAGTTTAAGAGGTATTTTATCATTTTTCTACGTACTTATTTCCTCTACATTATGCAAGGTCTTAGCCTAATGCTCTGCTTCAGGTATAAAGGAATAATAAGTGTGAAATGAATTAACCAAATGAGATATTTTGTGTTTTTATTTTTGTAAATGAGGTTTTTGATCTGTCTGTGGAAGAATCACTGACTTCAGAAGATACAATCAGTAACATTGATGAAATCCTAGAGAAGTCCGAGTCAAGTGTTTACAAAGAGCTGGAGATATCTGTGATTGTGAGCATTGATATTCTTCACTATTGTTTTTAAAGTAATAATAATTATCCTAGTAGTTAGCATTAACTGATAATATGGTTTCTCATGCTCTAATTAGTGTTGAAACTGGTCATTGCATATTTGAAAGAGCAACAATGAAGTTCTAATCCAAACACAGTATAGTCTTACTCTTCCATAAAATGGTGCTTTTATTTTAATAGGACATTTCACTTTAAAAATAATAAAATCTCATGTTAAATTCTAGGAAAAACCCCTCTTAATCAGAGTGGATACAGCTTTCTCTATTATTTGATTATTCAGTCTATCATAGCCATTGACAATAGGAAAAGACTCCTTAGAGTTTGTGAAAACTTGAAATAAAGTCTGAGAGACCTCTGAAAATAAATACACAGGACTGATTAGTAGACCTCTTTTTCTATTGTGTATATCCTGTATTGCTGCGTCAAAGTAAAAATTAGTGCGGAGGGCTA
Source organism: Perodicticus potto (assembly GCA_963574655.1). NCBI lineage: Eukaryota > Metazoa > Chordata > Mammalia > Primates > Lorisidae > Perodicticus > Perodicticus potto. The sequence continues at coordinate 23,012 of CAUYRH010068852.1, forward strand.
TTTAACCTTTTTTCTTTTCTGCTGCACATTGGGCCCCACGGTAAATACACAAGCACTAAGGACACTGATTAGCAAAAAAAAAAAAAAAAAAAAAGTCAATTTATACTTTTTGTGATATCCAGCACCACAGATAAGCAAAAATAGTCCTCACAAAATCTTTTTGAAAGTGGGAGATTCTGGTAGCTCCTCTAAAGAGTATTTTGTAATTTTAACATTCCTTACTGGGTCTCTTTCCCAGTTATTCAGGCTGGTTTCCAGTGTCTCAGTGGTTATACTTTTCATTTTATTTCTTTCTGTTTCTTGCAGTTTTATTTATATTGGCATTACAAATATATTACGAATTTTTGTATTGTTAAAACTGATTTGTATGGTTTTTGATTTTAGAAGTGGTTGTTAATGGATGATTTCTAAAATTAACTTAAAAGTGTTGAAGTTCTGTATATTGTTTAGTTTTTATATTTAGCCTATTAGTAGTATTCTGAGTTTTCATTAACACACTACTCCAGAGAGCTTTGGGAATAATAGTGTAACAGGAGTAAAATTTCCCATAAGGACATCTTTGATATCAATCTCTCTTCTGTCTACAAAAATTTTGGATTGAAATATTTTAAATGAAATAGAAATTTGTCAAAAACAAAAATTTTTCCATTGTTATTGAAGATTTTAACTATTTGGGATTCTCCTTTGTCCATAATTCCATGTGTGTGATTTCCTTTAGGAACACAGTGATGCAGACAAGGAGATCATTTTAAATACATATAGTCAAGTACTGCAAAAGATCCATTCAGAGGAAAGTCTCATTGCCATAGTACAATCTAAGTACAAGGACAGTATCGAGGTTGGATTATGCTTTCTCTATTGGTTTTAAAAATTAATGCTTTGAATATTTTAATACTTAAATTTTTATCACATAATTTAATACTCAGTGTCTGATTTATAAATTATTGTTGCCAGAATTTGCTAGCTGGAAGGAAACTGGGAATGATGATTTTTGTTGATGTAGATATGTTGTTTTTTATTTTTATATTTATTTATTGATTGATTGAGACAGACTCTCACTCTGTTGCCCAGGCTAGAATGCCATGGCATCATAGCTCACAGCAGCCTCTCACTCTTGGGCTTAAGAATCCTCTTGCCTCAGCCTCCCAAATAGCTGGAACTACGGGTGTGTGCCACTACATCCAGCTAATTTTTCTATTTTTAGTAGAAATGGGGTTTGGTTCTTGCTTAGGTTGGTCTCAAAATCCTGAGCTCAAGCAGTCTGTGCACCTCAGCCTCGCAGAGTGCTAGGATCACAAGTGTGAGCCACTGTGTCCAGCCTTATATATTGTTTATTATAGTCTGAAGTCTTTGATTTTTTTACATTGAGAGCATAACCTTTATTATTATTTTCTTTCTGTCTTTACAAGTTTACTTGTAGAAAATTTGCTATATACAGAAAGATCAGAAGAAGAAATAAAAACATTTCTAAGTTGGTTGGTTGAATTGTCTTGTTGAAAATTACAGAATTTCTTAGTGTCTTAATCTGAGCTCAGTAAATACTAGTTGAATCTTAATAGAGAAATAATAAATGTTTACTAAGTGTTTAATAAATACTGTTATCTGATGTGTTCGAAAATATAGTAATTCTTTCACTTAGTTTAAAAAACAGATTATTGAATGCTTAAATAAGAGCCCCAGTGTGGATCATTTGCTGTCCATTAAGAAGATATTGAAAAGCTTAAAAGCTCGACTGAGATGGAAATTGGTTGAAAAGAATAATTTGGAAGAAGTAAGAAAACAGTTGCTTCTGCTTGAACTCTACGTGAACCTAATTTTACTTGGTCTCTGCTTTATAAAAGTAATGCATAAATACACTCTTTAAAAAAGAGAGGCTTTACTTTAACATTTTATTTTATATACTGAATCTTTTTTCTGTGTATGTAAATAAAAGTGAGATTACATTTATAGTGTATTATCCCACACTAAATGTTGGTAATATTTACGTCTGCCGTGGTTTTTAGTAACATGAACATTTTAGAATAATTTTTAAAACACGTGGTTTGGACTGTTATAATGTCTGTTGTAATACACACCTACTACAAGAAGGTGACTGAGAGGGTACTCCCCTGAAGGTAGAATTTTGTCATAAAGTATTTTTAGGATCATAGTATCTTTTGCTAACTCTATTTTTTGTGGCTAGATCATTTTTATTGCCAGTATTTTAAATTGTTTTCATATGATAGTAGAGCTGGAAGGATTAGGATCTTTTTATCTCTACTTAACCTCCTCCTTTAGGCTTGAAACTTTGTGAATAAGATGGTAATTCTTTGTATTCCCTTGAGGTTTCAATTTACGTACAAAAGAGATCTATATTATGTATTAATCCACCTTGAATTATCATTCTTCCTCTTTTGAGCACTTAATTGGAGGGAGGAGTGGGGACTATTTTAGAACTAATTTCATAGTTGAGGAATTTTCCAGTTTTATTATAGGCTATGGTAAAGTTGATCTTTTTTAGTCTTAATTTTTCACCTTTTGGAGAAGTCTAACTTTTTTTTTTTTTTTTAAGACATTTAACTTTTAAAGCATTACATACATTTTAAGGTGGCTTGTTTATTATCATCAGAGTTTTGTGGACTCTTTGTGAGTCCCACATCATCATTCTCTAGTACACTTCATACATTGACACATTTACTCTTGTTTTTTTTTTTTTTTTCTTTTCTATAGAGACAGAGTCTCACTTTGTTGCCCTTGGTAGAGTGCCGTGGCATCACAGCTCACAGCAACTTCCAGCTCTTGGCCTTAGGTGATTCTCTTGTCTCAGCCTCCCGAGTAGCTGGGACTACAGGCGCCTGGCACAACGCTTGGCTACTTTCATTTTTTGTTGTTGCAGTTCAGCTGGGGCTGGGTTTGAACCTGCCACCTTTGGTATATGGGGCCAGCGCCCTACTCCCTGAGCCACAGATGCCGCCCCTCATTCTTCTTTTGTTTTAAACCAATCTCACATATAACACAATTTCAGGGAATTCAGTTGTATTCTGATTGCTATTCTTAACATTAAATTTATGATGGCAGTTGACCATCTCAATTCTAAAGAAAATCTATGGTAAATTAACAGACAAGAAAAATCTATGTAATTGATTTATGTCTTTATTTTTTGTAGGTTTTAGAAGAGTAATTGTTAGGATAAACTGATATAAGTTAATTCAACAAATGTTTAGGAAGTTTTGTTATGTGCTGGGTGCTAAAAGATACATAGAAATCATATAGGGCAGTTTACTAAATTGTATTTACAATTGTAGAAATTGTATTAATTCTTAAAGGAAGATTTATTTTCAGTCTACTTTATAAGCCTGTAAAACTGCTTTTTCTTTCTGATTAAAGTCTGATGAACACGATGGATCTGAAATTGAAAAAATAAAACAAGAAATAACCCAGTTACGCAATAGTGTCTTTCAAGAAATTTATCATGAGAGGGAAGAATATGTGAGTATTTAATCGTTTGAGGTTTAAATTAGATTTTACTCTAAAAATGGAATTCAAATGTCCACATAGAGTATAAACAGAAGGCTAGAGCATAATGTTGGAATGGAAACACCAATGGAGTAGCATAATTTAGTTGAAAAACAAAATAATACTACCTAGTTTTAGGATGGGGGTGAGGAATTACATCTTTTAAGTCTCTATTATACTGCTAATTTTTGTGACCTTGGGAAAATTATTTTACAATATGAATAATAATTGTAGTTTTTGCACAAGAGATGTTACAAGGAAAAAGTGAGTTAAGAAACAATGCTTTGAAAATAAAAATACTATTTTTTTTTTTTTTTTGAGACAGAGCCTCAAGCTGTCACCCTGGATAGAGAGCTGTGGCATCACAGCTCACAGCAACCTCCAATTCCTAGGCTTAAGCGAGTCTTCTGCCTCCACCTCCCAAGTAGCTGGGACAACAGGTGCCCGCCACAACGCCCGGCCATTTTTTGGTTGCAGCTGTCGTTGTTTGGCGGGCCTGGGCTGGATTCGAACGCGCCAGCTCAGGTGTACGTGGCTGGTGCCTTAGCCCGTTGAGCACAGGCGCCGAGCCAGGAAATAAAAATACTATTTTATAGCTCTCTTCTAGGGGTTTGACAAGCATCTAGAAATTTTGCTTAATAAACATGGCATAAGTGACTTCTCTTTTTGTAAGGCTCCTCAGTTTTCACATTGGCTGCAAAGTAACTTACGTAGAGCCCCATATTTATTTATATCTCAAGGTTTTTATGATTATTTTTCTTCTTAAATGAAATAACTTTTTAGAAAAGTCACTGTTCTTAATTTTGAGAAATAATGACAGTTTTATGATTCAAATTGGTGTATTGTCATACTTTTAAATTTTACTTTGGAAGCAAATGAGGATTTTGACTTTAAGCTAGATTTGTGCTTATGTGTATATGCAAAGCTTAAAATTGATAAGTAAAATTATCTTCTGTTAAGATATAAGGTGACTCTTGATTTTCACTCTATTTCTTGAAGACAGCAAAAATCATCTTATTAGATATATAATAAGGCAGATACTGGTATATAATATTTTCCTGAAGAACAACATGTCACAACAATGTATAGTCTGTTACAAAACAGACTGTTACATTTTGTAACAGACTATACATTGATCTACAATAAAAAAATATTTTTTAATTTAAGGAGAAGCTGAATACCTTGGCACAGAAATGGTTCCCTGAGCTGCCTCTGCTTCATCCTGAAATAGGATTACTTAAGTACATGGTAAGCTTTGTTTTCCTTGAGAATTATACCTCTGCAGGGAGTGCTGAAAAGTGATGATGTTAAAATTATGTTAGTGTTAAAGTTATAGTATCCTTTTTATAAAAATGTTCCTGATGAATGTATTTTGGATTTTTTTTTTTTTTTTTTTTTTTTGAGATAGAGTCTCACTTTGTCACCCTTGGTAGAGTGCCGTGGCATTTAGCTCACAGCAACCTCAAATCTTGGGCTTAAGCGAGTCTCGTGTTTCAGCCTCCCGAGTAGCTGGGACTACAGATGCCCTCCACAATGCCTGGCTTTTTTTTTTTTCTTTTTTAGAGACAGCGGTCTCTTTGTTGCTTAGGGTGGTCTCGAACCTATGAGCTTTGGCAATCCACCCACCTTGCCTCCTAGAGTGCTAAGATTGCAGGCGTGAGCCACCGCGCCTGGCCTCTATATTTTGGATTTTATTAGAACTTTTTCTCAAGACTGTTTTTAATAGTCACATAGTACATATTTTTAATGTTAATTTGCTTTCCCCCCCATTTTCTCTTTTCCTTATTATTCTATACTTTGCATGACACTTATTTGAATTATAGATGTTTTTGAAATGATAAAATATTTACAGCTATTTCAAGAGTTTGGATAAAAACAAGCTATTGCCATGCCTGAAGAATTTACGCAGAATGTTTATTATAAATAAAAGTAGGCTGGGATAAAATTCTAAAGAAGTTGATTAAGGTAGAAATATTGAGATGGGTATTGTTTTCTAGGTAGGCAGGATTCAAAATTTGAGAGATTAGCATATTAGACAGAGGCTGTGTGGAGCAGGATTGGTAAACTCTGACTGTAAGAGCAGACTTCTTTAGCTCTGTGTTTTATATTGCTTGCTAGGGATGAGGGATTAGATGAGATATTTATTCATTAAGATTGTCATAAAAATTATTATGATAGCTTAAACATAGTACAGAAAGTTGTGTAGATATGTGAGTTTATTCTTATAAAAGATTAAAGTTCCCTGAATTAAACAATCACTGGAAAGTCTTTCCAGACTAGACTTTAAAATGAGTTTTTCTTTGTAACTGTTTAACTCTAGTTTAGAGACTGTCTCATGTAGTGTGGGCAAGTGAATATATACTGCCATATAGGATTTGAAAATTAGTGTAAGAATATGCTAATAGAGACTCAGCCACGGGGCAGCCGGTCAAGAACAGAGGAAGAGATAACATCAAGATGCCCAAGAGTGAGGAAACTGTACTCCAAAATGATCCCAATGAAGCAAAGTTTGGAGCCCATAATTCTGAAACATCAGAGAAGAACCAAGAAGAGGAGAACTTCTGTTTAAATAACTACTTTCCTCG
>CAUYRH010068854.1:0-20410 GCA_963574655.1 Perodicticus potto
AGATGTGTCTATATGACAAAAGGGGATTATCTGCTGAAAAAGAAAACTTAAGGTGTCTCAGTTCTATTTAATGAAATTTGTGTATAGGGGTAAGTGTTGTGTCCTGACATTGGATGATGACTTCCTGATTATCTGAAAGAATGACATACAATTACCGTGCAGAAATTAAATAATTTTCATTGAAAAAAAAAAAAGGGCAAAGGACTTGAAATGACATTTCTCCAAGGAAGACAAACATCCAGTTATCATAAGCAAAGACATTTGACTCATCAGTCATTAGGGAAATACAAATCAAAACCACAACAAGATAGCAATTTACATGGCTATTTTTTAAAAAGGAAAATAAGTGTTGCCAAGGATGTAGAGAAATTAGAACTTTCCCATGTTGCTGTTGGGAAAATAAATTGGTACAACCACTCTAGAAAATAGTTTTGTAGTTTCTCAAAAAGCTAAACAGAGAATTATGGTATGACCCAGGAATTCCACTCCTAGTTATATACACAAAGGAATTGAAAGCAGGGACTTGAACAGATACCTGTACTCCAATGTCTAGTGTAGCATTATTCACAACAGCCAGAAGGTAGAAACACCCAGTGTCCATCAACAGATGAATGAATAGATGAAATATGGTGTAGCCATACAAGAGAATATTATTCAGCCTTAAAAAGAGATGGAGTTCTGATATGTGCTACGACATGGATGGACCTTGAAAATGTTATACTAAGTGAAATAAGACAGATGTATGAAGACACATCTTGTATGGTTCCTCTTACATGAAATAACTAGAATACGCAAATTCAACGACAGAAAGTAGATTAGCAGTTAATAGGGAATGGGAGGAGGTGGCAATGGGTAGTAAGTGCTTAACACTGGATTGCAGGGTTACAGGGTCTCTGTTTTGGGTGATGAAGCTGTTTTGAAAAAATGGAGATGATTGTACAAACATCGTGGATGTAATTAATCCCACTGAATTGTACATTTAAAAATGAGTACAATGGCAAATTTAATATTGCATATATATTACCACAATTAAAAAAATAATGTCATAAACCAAAACCATTGAACTATATACTTTAAATGGATGAACTGTATAATATGTGTATGATATGATATCTGAATAAAGCTGTTAAAAAGGAAAAAGAACTGGAAAAGGAAGGAAATTTTGTCATTTGTAGCAACATAGGTAAATCTGGAAGGTACTTTGTTAAGTGAAATGAACCAGAAACAGAAAGACAGATACCACAGGGTTGTACACGTATGAGGAGCCCAGAAAGCTAAGCACTTAGAGATAGGAAGCAGAGTGCTGGTTACCAGAGCTGAGGTGGGCAGGGATAGGGCAAAGGGCTTAGGGAGATATAATTCAAAGGATAGAAAATATCAAGAGGAATAAGAACATTCAAAAGACTTTATGTAGGCTTGGCACCTGTAGCACAGTGGTTACGGTGCCAGCCACATACACGATGGTGGCGGGCTTGAACCTGGCCTGGGCCTGCTAAACAACTGCAACCAAAAGCCGGGCATTGTGGCGGGTGCCTGTAGTCCCAGCTACTCAGGAGGCTGAGGCAAGAGAATCACTTGGGCCCAGAGGTTTGAGGTTGCTATAAGCTGTGACTCCATAGCACTCTACCGAAGGCAACAAAAAGTCTGTCTCAAAAAAAAAAAAGAACTTTTGTACATCATGATGACTATAGTTAAAACAATATATTGATTACTTGTAAATTGCTAAGAGTCAATCTAGCTTGATTTAGCCATTTCACAATATAAACATAATTCAAAAAATCATGTTGTATGCCATAAATATATACAATTTTTATTTGTCAATGTTACAGGTCCACAGTAACAATTGTTGCAGGCAAGATCAATGAATCCTAGAATTAGTAGGTAAAAGTTTAAAGAGGATGGGATATTTTCATAGCTTTAAAGTGTTTCCCTTAAAATATTAATATTTATTGACTGAAGAGGAAAAATTGTAAGTTCACAGTGGTAGACACCTGGTAGAAATACAATAACATGGGGATCAAGGTTACCATCCCCACAGCCATATCTTTGTCACCTGAGAAAGGCAAATCACCTCTGTGATACTCTTCTTTGAATTCATATGCTTAGTCTAACCCTGAGAAAACATCAAACATACCCAAATTGAGGGACATTCGACAAGGCACCACTCTTCAAAAGTGTCAAGGTCATGAAAGACAAAGATTCAGGGACTTAGTTTGCTCAAGCTGCCAATAACCAAGTAACACAAACTGAATGACTTAAAAAACAGAAATTTATTGCCTCACAGTTCTGAAGGCTGAAAGTCCAAACTCAAAGGGCCAGCAGGCTTGGTTCCCTCTGAGAACTGAGAGGGGCGGGTCTGTTCCAGGACTCCCTCTGCCTGGCACATCCTGGGTCATTGCTTCCTTGTATCTTCACATCCTCTTCCCTCTGTACCTGTCTCTGTCCACATTTCCCCTTTCAGTGAGGACACCAGTCATACTGGATTAGGGCCTTATTTCAACTTGATTACCTGTATAAAGTCCCTATCTCCAAATAAGGTCACACTGTGAGGCCCTGGAGTTCAGGATTTCAACATGTGAATTTGGGTTGAGGGAGTGCGGGATTCAACTCATAACCCTGAGGAACCCATCTGAGACAGTTTTAGGTGACATTACAACTAAATCCCATGTGGATTCCTAAACTGGACCCTGGAGCAGAGAAAGAATATTGGTGGAAAACTGGTGAAACCATCCAGGCACAGTAGCTCACGTCTGTAATCCTGGTATTCTGGGAGGCCAAGGTGGGTGGATTGTTTGAGCCTAGGAGTTCAAGACCAGTCTGAGCAAAAGCAAGACCCTGTTTCTACTAAATATAGAAAAATTAGCTGGGCATTATGGTGGATGTCTGTAGTCCCAGCTACTTGAGAAGCTGAGGCAAAAGGATCTCTTGAGACTAAGAGTTTGAGGTTGCTATGAGCTATGATGCCATAGTTACTCAACCCAGGGCCACAGAGTAAGACCCTGCCCCCTCCCCGCAAAAAAGGAAAAAGAAAAAGAAAATTGGCAAAACCTGAATATTTATTGGTATTACAGTAAGGTATTACAGTAACTAACACAGTACAGTAAGGTATTACAGTAAGGTACTACAGTAACTAAATTTCTTAGTTCTGATCATGGTACCATGGTTATGTTAGACGTTAGTAGAGGGAGAAGCTGGGTGAGAGAGGGTGGGAGTTCTCTGCACTATCTTTGCAACTGCTCCTTAAGGAAAACTTTTTTTTCAAAATGAAAATAATTTTTCAGAGGTATATTCTAGTTGATTTCGTATGAAGCAGCTATTCTGTAAAGAAGGACATCATTTACAGACAGCATAAATATGTGGGAAAATGGGTTAGCTAAATCTCACTCTCTGAAACCAAGACACCTGGTTACCTAGTTGTGTTGAAAATTGTTCATATTTTTGAGAATCAATAGGAGGAAAAGAAGTCAAAACACTTTTTGATGAAGGCAAGCAGTGAAATTACTGCTAACATATCAGAAGAATCTTATGTGTTCTGTGCTAAGCCTTGCATTGCTCTCTCCAATGAATAAAAACCTATCCAAATAATTCATGTGTTTGCTTCTAGGGGGAAAGTTCAGACTGTGGTTAACAAAAGTGACCACTTCCTTTATTAGAGGGATGTCTTTATAGAGAGAACAAAGATGGTACCTATTCACCTTTGGGTTATACACAGGAGGCAATAAAGATATGTGTATTTCTTTTTTTTGACATGCAATTCTCACTAAGGCATTTCAGGGTACTCACTGCAGACCTGATCTCATCAGCGTTATTTCCTCTTATTTTTTCTCTCTCTCCTTTGCCTTCTCTTCTTCTTCTCCCCTCTTTTTAAATTTAATTCCTCTGAGAGCCAAAATGTCTTTATTTCTCTATATTGTCTACATTTAAAAAAAAAAAATTATTCCTCTTTTACCTTATCTCCTGCAAGCAGTTTGAAACTCCTAGGTCCCATGAGGTGAGAATGGTAGCGTTATCCACACAGACTTTCAGGCTGCGCAACACAACCACAGGAGAGTCATCACAGACACACATTAACTTAGATGACAAAGTGCAAGTGAGCTCTGTAATTTCAGTCCACCCAGCAGAGTCCTGGGGCAGTGGACAAGCACTGTCTCCTTCATAAACCCTCATCAGCGCTCATGGAGAGCAGCCATGAACACACTAGCAACGGTCTGTGCCCTCTCTTTGTGCCGGCTGACTATTGGCACAAGGACACTGTATGGCAACCAACCATAATTCTGAGAGAATTAAAAACTAGCCTTTAGCTCTTGCTGGTGCACCTATAGGTAGACCAGAATATGGCTGACCTGGGCTACAGTGGACTGGCGGGCTGCAGCTGCAGTGGGTGGCGGGCTGCAGCGGATGGGCTGCAGCAGAAGGGCTGCATGTCAGGCTCTGTTCAGGTTTGCTCCAGGTCTCTCTTCCTATTTGGACCAAAACTTCCCCAAACTTTTTCTTCTTTTTCTGTCAAAGACAGGACCACAATGGGCAAGTCCAATTATGCAAGCACATTTCAAGCTTCTGCTTATATCATGTCCACTAGCAATCCGCTGGTCAAAGCCAATCACTAGGCCAGGCCCAAAGTCAAACAGCAGAGTATGTGCCACCTGCCATGAGGTCGTATCAAGGATGTGCGTGTGTAGTAGGAATCAAGGGGAATAATACAGACCAATAATTCAATCTGGCAACCACTCGTGTTGCCTCTCTTGCTCACTTGCTGCTCTCAGAAGCCTGAGCCCTACCTGAGGTCGGCTTGCTGGATGGAGGCTGGGCAGATGGCTGGTGAACGCCAGTGAGGCATATGATGCCTTCTGCCTTTCTGGGCTCCAGAAACCTCCCTTAGGTGGAGTGATTCAAATTATACAATGATATACTGCATACAATTTTATTTGTTTAACTTCTAAAAAGTAAAAAGTATGCTTCATTTAAATGCATATCCAGGTGTTGCCTGGGCAAGGTAGTAGTGGTCTCGAGGTGGGTATTTCCAGTGGTCATCAGTTTCCACTCTAATGTCCTAAAGCCATGGTGAGGCATGTTCACCTTTGGATTCTTCATGGCATGTAGTTTAGTGTTGGCCCAAAAACATGTTCTATAAACAAGCGACATTTTATTTGGAAGACAATATTTATTTTTTATAATGTGGAGACCTAATTTTTTTTTTTTTTTTTGAGACAGAGCCTCAAGCTGTCACGCTGGGTAGAGTGCCATGGCATCACGGCTCACAGCAACCTCCAACTCTTGGGCTCAAGCGAGTCTCTTGCCTCAGCCTCCCAAATAGCTGGGACTACAGGTGCCCACCACAATACCCGGCTATTTTTTGGTTGTAGTTGTCATTGTTGTTTGGCAGGTGGACTTGAACCCACCAGCTCTGGTAAATGTGGCTGGCGCCTTAGCCGCTTGAGCTATAGGCGCTAAGCCATCATATTTGCCATACATCTGATTTGCAATATACACATATTTTTTACCCTTTAGTAAGCTGTAAATGAGTCTACAGTTCCACAATTCTACTGACTAATAGAATTCTAATTCTATTCTATCCCCTTTTTGGGGGGAAGGGGTTGCTAGTTTGTTTGAGACAGAGTCTTGCTCTGTCACCCAGGCTACAATGCAGTGGCATGATCAGAGCTCACCAGCAGCCTCAAATTCCTGCACTCCAGGTGTTCTCCTGCCTCAGCATCCTGAGCAGGTAGGACTTCAGGCATGAGGAACCAAATATCCTCCTAAAAGGAAACATCACTAAATAGAATGGGTGTTTCCAGGGTTTGAGGGGCAAGGAAATGGAGAGTTGTTTAATGGCTACAAAGTCTCAGTTTTACAAGATGAAAAGAGTTCCGGAGATAGATAGTGGTAATGGCTGCATAACATTATGAATGTACTTAATAACACTGAACTGTACCTCGAAAATGATTAAAATGGTAAAAATTTATGCTGTGTATCTTAACATATAAAATGAAGAAAGAAAATAGCATTGAAAATATTAAGAAAATAATCCACTGTGCTTTCAGAAAGTTTTCCTACCCTTAAACAAACAAAAAACCCAGAAAATAGACTGTCCTAAGAATTACCATTGCCCAGAATATTATGATAAGTAAAAGTACACGTAACTCCCTCCCAAAGGAGAAACTGACAAGCACCACTTAAGATTCACTGTCAAGAAAACAAAGTAAATTTTGCAAGTATCTGTAGCTTTCAGAGACCATTTGTTTCAATTATGCAAATGGACATTTGGTAACTAACTTATGATAAACCAAGTTTTTACTGATGGTTGGTCTTAATGTCAAGATTTTGTACATTGTTCTAATGTAACTATTCCGGACCAAAGAACTTAACTTCAGACCACTTTCACTGAATTTCTCCTAACAACTATGCTTTTCTATTTCATGATTTAATTTTATTCACTACCAACTCTAAACATTTTGCCTGAAAGACTGAAGATTCTGTGGGAAAATACATAATAAGCATAGTACAGAAGTCTCAGATTTATACACAATTGTAAGCAGCTATGGTCTTAGGGGCTTGTTTTATCCTCTTCCCAGGAAGTCTTTGATTCTCAAGGGTGCATTTGTAAATGGTAAAAATTAACTATCTACACTGCCTGTCACTGAGTAATAATAGCAACAACAGCCTTATCTTTGTATGGTTTAAGTGCTACTCACCAGAAAGTTACTTACCGTTGTTTAAACATTTACTACTTAGCATAGGTGAAATATATTTTCCTGTTGCATTGTATCTAAACAAATGGTAAACAATTTAATAATACTTTGGGATAAAGGAGAAGTATGAGTTTAAAACAGTTAGAGGATTCAAATTTAAATCTGATTTTTCATAAAGTAAATACAATCCAGCCCATGTATTCAGTGATATTTATTTTGGTTTGCTTATACATCCAGGGTACACAGGTCCAGGCTTCCCAGTGCCAGGGCTCCTGAATTCTCCAAGTGCAGCAAAGAGAAAACCTTGTGTCCTGCGCTTGACCCAAATGTATTAGTGGTGTCATAGTGAGAATTATTAACCTCTGCTTAAAGCCAAAGTATCTATATGGTGGCCAATTCCCAGAAGAGATTCAGAATTAGGTGAGAGATGATCCCTGCACTCTGAGAGCAGAGCTCTCCCAGAGTGTGTGCAGAAGCTCTGTGCATTTGTACTCTCTGTGTTCATTGTTTTTGTTTTGAGACAGAGTCTCACTCTATTCCCCAGGCTCGTGTGACATGGGTACACTCAGCTCACAGCGATCTCCAACTCCTGGGTTTAAGTGATCCCCCTGCCTCAGTGACCTGAGTAGCTGAGACCACTGGCATCCACCACAAGGCCTGACTAATTTGTCTATTCTTAGTAAAGATGGGGTCTCATCCTTGCTTAGAGGGGTCACAAACTCCTGAGTTCAAAAGATCTTCCCACCTAGGCCTACCAGAGTGCTAGGGTTATAGGTGCAGCCGCCACACCCAGCCAACTGTTCCTTATTGTACCATCACCCCACAATACGTATGTTAAATAAGGCAGCTGCATTAAAAAAAATATTTGAGGGGCAATGTGATTCTGCAAGCCTTCTTCATATTTATTCGTATGTCTTATTATCTTACTTTCCCATGTTGTTCAAATATGTACCCATTACCTACTTAATATGCATTGGCAATATTTATTTAATTAACATTATGCAGGCAACTGCCACTCTCATTTAGTGGCTCTCTGACTTCCTCCCATAAAGCTGCACATAAATGTGAAGCATTATGTGGGGCTGTTTACATTTGTTTGTAACAAAATCCAAAACAGAGACTTCTTACTTGCTGTAAGCCATTTATAAAATAAAGAATGTGGGAAGTGAACACTGTGGCGCTCATTGTTCCCCATCCCCAAATTACTTGGTGTTTTGATTTTTGGTTTTCTTTAGAGACACAGTCTCACTCTTTGCCCAGGTCAGGGGGCAGTAGTACCATAATAGCTCACCGTAACCTCTAACATCGGGGCTCAAGTAATCTTCCTGCCTCAGCCTTCCAAGTTGTTGGGACTATAGGCATGTGCCACTATGCCAGGCTAATTTATTTTTTGTAGCTCTGGGGTGTCACTGTGTTGCCCAGACTGGCCTCCAACTCATGGCCTCAAGGGATCCTCCCACCTTGCCCTCTCACAGTGCTGTGATTAGAGGCACAGGTCACTATGCCTTAATTTGACATCTTTTGTGTTGATGCTAATAGTCTGATATCTCTGATAAACATATTATTTCTTGCATCATTAAATTAAAAAAAATAATATGAGGGAATATAAAAGAGAACAATCAAAGTAACTGGCATAATAAAACACCTCAAAATTAGAAATAAGGAGAAAAATGAAATTATATAAACTCATATGATTTGAGACATTTGAGACATTAGCTTCATACTCAGATTAAAATCACCCAAGTGCCCATCAATTCACAAATGGATAAATAAAGTGTGATAGATATACACCATGGACGTATTCATCCATTAAAAAAAAAGATGGAGGCTTTATAGCTTTTGTATTTACCTGGATGAATTTGGAGAACATCCTCCTTAGTATTTTATCACAAGAATGAAAAAGTAATTATCCAATGTACTCAATACTAATATGAAACCAGTAGATGAACAACTACACGCCCACAAGAGAGAAAACAACAATCACACTCGAGTGGGGGGAGCGGGAAGGAAGGAGGGAGGGGATGGATGCTCTCACCTAACGGGCACAGTGCACGGTGTACGGCACACCTCCTGGGTGAAGGGCTCAACCACAACTTGGACTAACAATTGTAAATGATGTAACCTAATCATCTGTACACTCATATCAATCTGAAATTAAAAATAAAATCGAGGGCGGTGCCTGTGGCTCAGTGAGTAGGGCGCCGACCCCATATGCCAAGGGTGGCAGGTTCGGACCCGGCCCCGGCCGAACTGCAACCAAAAACTGGCCGGGCGTCGTGGCGGGCGCCCTTAGGCCCAGCTACTTGGGAGGCGGAGGCAGGAGACTCGCCTAAGCCCAGGAGCTGGAGGTTGCTGTGAGCTGCGTGACACCACCGCACTCTACCCAGGGCGACAAAGTGAGACTCTGTCTCCAAATAAATAAATAAATAATAAATAAAATCGAGAAAAAATATCAGTCAGACTTAAATTAAGGGACAGTTTGGACGTCAATAAAAGTGAGTTCTGTGAAAGTCCATTTCTATAAGATCTGTGAGGTTTCTCACTAAAATATGAAAAAACATCCTCAAATACAGTTGCGCTGCCACCCATAGGCACTTCTTCAGGCACAGCCTTCAAAGGCGGTGGAGAACTTCTGTCCCTCCTCGCCCAGGGCTGTCAAGCTGAGGGAAAGGAACGTCTTCCCACCTCAAAAGGTACGAAAGGAGCAGACGTCGCTTTCAGTGCCCTGAGAAGAGCAAGTCTCCACAGCTTCACATCTCTGCTGCATTGTGCACAGTAACAAGACTGATTTCTCTGCGGAAATAACTAACTGATGTAAATCATCGATATTTACTACTCTTCACCTTTCTTATTTTTATTTTTTTGAGATGGGTCTCACTCCATCATCCAGGGTACAGTGCAGTGGCACCATCATAGCTCACTGCAGCCTCAAACTTCTGGGGTTAGGTGATCTTCTCATTAGTTAGGACCATGAGTGCGTGCCACCATACACAGTTAACTTTATTTTATTTTATTGTTATTCCATTCATTATTTATTTTAGAGAGCCAGAGCCTCCCTATATAGTATATAACACACAGTAAGTGCTATGGAAGTGTTAGATACTAGTCTGAGTTCTAAGAACTGGGAATATATCAGTGAACAAAACAGATAAAAATCCTGGCCCTCATAAAGCTTCACCGCAGAGCAGTGTTTTTCAACCTTTTTAATCTCACAACATACTTCAATCTATAGTTAAACATCCATGGCACACTTAAATTATGTTGATACAAAAAGAAAATAATTAAAAAAAGAATATACTTACTGAGCTTTGAACTTCTTTTGAAAATAATTTAATGATCTTTAAATATTTTCATGGCATGCCTAAGATCCTTTCATAGCACACCAGTTGAAAATCACTGTTCTAGAGAAAGAGAAATAGTAAGTAAACAAATGAACAAAAAATTTAACACATACAGTATGTCAAAATGTAGTAAGAACCATGAAGAAAAAAACTGAAAAAGGAAAAGAAAGAATGCGGGCAAAGTGTTGGGGGGACTATTTTAAACTGTGGAAGGCCTCATTGAGGTAACATTTGAGCAAAAGTCAGATATTTAATGGAAAATAATTCCATGCATGGGAGTAGCAAGTTCAAAGATCATGAGGCAGTTTGCCTGAACTTTTGTAGAACCAACAAGGAGGTCAGAGAAACAGGAATAGAATATCAAAGAGGGATAGAAGATGAAGTCCCAGTGGGTGGAGAAAGCCTTTATTCTTAAGCTATTGGAGGGTTCTGAGCAAAGGGTAACATGATTTGATCCATGCTTTAAAAACATTACTCTGGTTGAGGTTTATATAATAATTCAGGAAGAGACACGACACTGGCAGTAATCCATTTAAGAGCGGCCATGAGGATAGAGAGACGTGTCCAGATTTTGGATATACTTTGAAGGAGAACCAGCAGGACTACTTGAATGATTGGATATAAAGTGTGAAAGAAAAAGAGGAGTCACAACTGGGCATGGTGGCTCACACCCCTAAGCGTGAAGTTGGAGGGCAGCCTGAGCACCATAGTAAGACACCATCTCTTAGAAAAGGAAAGAGAAAAGAGGAGTCAAAGATTGCCCCAACAGCTGGAAAGATGGAGATATCATTAACTCAAATAGAGAAAACTGGGAGGCAAGCAGTGTTTGGACATTTCTCAGGTACCATTGTAAATCCTCCCAGGCTTACCTCTTATTCTAGGTGCTGCTGCAGTGGCCAATTCCATGCAGGCATCAGTTGGCTTCTCACAGAGGCTGTACCTCTCTCTCTCCACCCACAGTACGGGATTTGCAGCTCGTGTCAGCACATGGACTGCCTTACAGAAACCAGCCCTATGTGCATATGTGCAACTAGAAGTGTCTGACCAATGGCAGACAGGAGCCAGAGGCCAAAAGCTTTCCTCTTTCTTCACTCACATGCAGAGTCTGAGACACTTCATAAGGCTTCTCAGAAAGTATTATAGCATAGGATCAATCAAGTAACTAGTCACTCTTGGCAGGAGTCAGTTCAATAATGTTTCCTTGAATTGGCTTTTCCTTCTTTTCTATTTAATTTCCTCTGAACTCCAATCGTATTCCTTGAACTCATATTCTCAAGTAAATGACCAGTATGGGACTTTGTCTCAGGTTCTGCTTTCACGGGAATGCAGGCACCAAAAGTGGCTTTAGTAAACCAGTTCTTCAATCTAGAATTTTGGGGCTGGACCCTCTGACACTGATCACAAGACAGCAAAGACCCCTACTGGTGGTAAGAGTTGAGTGGTAAACTGGAAGTGGTGATAACCTCTGGCATGCAATAGGGTCACAATTACTAAGACTCTAAACATAGTAGATTGGAATGAGGTACAGGCAGAAGATAAAGCATTGTATTGTATTGTGGGTATGGCACTCAAGCATTATGGAAGCAATTATAATAATAAGGCAGGCTTACTTCTATTAACTGCTTTGGAGATCTTAATAAAGGGAAATAACAGGGCTGGGTGCAGTGGTTCATTTCTGTAATCCTAGCACTCTGGGAGGCCAAGGTAGGTGGATTGCCTGAGCTCAGGAGTTCAAAGGCAGCCTAAGCAAGAATTTTCTACTAAAATAGAAAAACTAGCTGGGCATTGTGGCAGGTGCCTATGGTCCTAGCTACTTGGGAGGCAAGAGGATTGCTTGAGCCCAGGAGTTTGAAGGTGCTGTGAACTCTGATGCCACCACACTCTACCCAGGGTAACAGAGAGTGATAGTCTCAAAAAAAAAAGAAAAGAAAGAAACTACAGGCTCAATTCATCCAGCTATCAAATCAGAGCATAGTACGAAAACCAGAGGGCCACCAGGGCAATGTAGCTGCTGAACAGACTGTACTGAATATCAGCCCCAGTCTAATCATAAGAGCGGTATAGATGCAAGGGAGCCCCAATGCACAGCCTTGAAACATCACCTTTGTCAAAGACAGAACCCTAACAGAAAAGTAATGAAACTCTGAGATCTAGAATGGAGACATTGGTATGGACCTTATAATCCTAAACCCCCAGAGTTTCTTCACCAGTGGTTTTCCAGATTTCCCTTATCTGGGAATGCTGCAAAGAAAACACCTGAAGCAAATGTTTCTTAATATGACCTAATTTTTCTCAATAGCCACCCCTGTTATGACCTCTAGGCTGAGCCTCCCAGATGTAAGGACGCTGGAACAAACTTACTGCACAACTGAAGTGCCCACCACATGGACATGTTGCCTAGAAAGGCTGGGATGCAAGTTGCTCTAATGTTCAGGCCATTCATTCCAGCAGATCTTATACTGCTAGAAGGATTCATGATGGATAAGAGCATGGTGTGAAATATCTGGAAAGCCAGGAGGGAGTTGCAGCCCAGTTCACTAGCCTTCTATAGGGCCATGCATTGTGAGGCAGAGAAGTACTCTCTCTCAGGAAAACTAGAGCTAGATTTTTTCAGTCCCACTAAACCTAAGTGGAAATGTGCAGAAGCATTCTGTTGAAGTAAGGAAACTGTACAAGGATCTAGTGTGAGAAGCAGACACAAGTAAGATGACTTGAAGGGGAACGCACATGTCATGAGAATAAGATGGAGTCGCTCAGGCTAAGCTAGACCTGACACAGCTGGTCTGGTCCTTTTAGGTCCTGTGTAGCCTTCACCTCCAGTCTCTCATTCTTATTGTTTTGTAACTTTCGCTTCCACCCTAAAGATGCCTGTCTTAAATAGCTTAGGAGGATTGATTTAGGAAACTGACTTTTGAATTGGAAATGTTATAACAGGTTGTCACTGAGATGTGCTGATCCAGTTGTGTGGGTCTGCTTTGGCATCCACCATCACCACCCCATTTGGAGTGTTGAGCAGTCAATGCCCAGGAACACTAACCTTCGATCCAAGGCAACAGCATTCAGTGTAAAAATGCTTCCTCCATTCTTGCCTTCAGCAAACAGTTCTGAGACTCATTTCATCAAGCTTCGTAGAAGGCCCTAAGGGATTGGAAAAACAATGACCAGCTCAGTTAACACGTTCTTAGACTGCTTCTCACTCTTCCTTGTTTCATTTGCTTTCCTCTTCCCTCACTTTTGCTCACTGCAGTCAAACCCATTGCACATAAGCCTCACTTTGGGGGGAAATCTAGGAGGAAAGAGGAGACAGGAGAATTTAATTTTTGGATACATAAGTTTGACACTCCATTTGTAAATGTTGGGTAGCAGGCAGTGGGCACACAAATCTGAAATTCAGGGAAGAGATAGAGGCTTCTGAAATGCAATTCATTTCCCAACTTTGAGGATGGCTGTAAACGTGTAAGTAAATAAAAGATAATAGGACAAAAAAGCACACGCAATTGTCATATAAAGAGTGCCCACAGTAAATGTTCTTAGACCAAGCGGAGCGGAAAGAACTTCAGGGGGTCTTTGTATGGATAGGACCAGATCCTGCTCTTAAAAGGGAAGTCATTGGATGAAAGTGAAAAGTCTTCCAAGTAGCACTTACTTCAGCATATTGATCTCAGTAACAAACAGTTCCCTGCTATTTCTGCTATCTTTTTTCCACCAAATTATACCTTCAGATAAACATTGAAGGATACTTTGCACAGCTCATTTGTCACTTTCTCATTGAGTCCATTCCTGGTAGAGTGAAGTGCTGTCTCTTTTGCATCCCATGGTACCTTAGTCCCTTTTTCTCTTCCTTCATTGCTGAGTTTACCTCAGCAGACTGTAATTTGTCCATCTACACATATTTAGTTCTGTTTCCCCAGTGAGTGAGTGTGCTCTCCTGAGTGGGATCCCTGCTTTTGTATCTCCAGCATCTAACATAAGGCTTGGCATAGAGGTGGCTCTGGTTGTTTATCAAATAAATAAATGCATAAATTTATTTATGCAGCCTCTAGTAAAGGGCTGCGTTGACCAAGAGCAAAAAAATGGCTCCTTTGGGGGCGGCGCCTGTAGCTCAGCGAGTAGGGCGCCGGCCCCATATACCGAAGGTGGTGGGTTCAAACCCGGCTTCGGCCGAGCTGCCGAGCTGCAAAAAACAAACAAAAGAAATAGCCGGGCGTTGTGGCGGGCGCCTGTAGTCCCAGCTACTCGGGAGGCTGAGGCAAGAGAATCACCTAAGCCCAGGAGTTGGAGGTTGCTGGGAGCTGTGTGACACCACAGCACTCCACCAAGGGCGATAAAGTGAGACTCTGTCTCTACAAAAAAAAAAAAAAAAAAGAAAGAAAGAAATTGCTCCTTTGAATTCTCAGCACACTTATCCGACCTTCGCCTCTCTTTGGTCACTTATTTTCTGCTGTATTTTTTGTATCTGTGTATCTATGAACTGTTATGTATCTGTGTATTATGAACTCTTTCAAAATAGGATTCATACCTGAATCACCTCTGTGCCTGGAAATAAAGTATCTGGCATAAAAGAGGACAGGAAAATGGAATAAATTATCTACCTTGCAACCAACCAGCAATACTGGTGTCATTTGTGCCACCTCAAATTCTGATTCAATGGATCTGAGATGAGCCAGACAGGCTGCATTTCCTAAAAAGTCCCAGAAGACGTTCAAGCAGGTGGTTTATGGACCACACTTTGAGTATCAAGGTCATGAGGGCAATGGTTCTCAACTGTAGCTGCATATTAGAATCATCTGAGAAGTATGTAACGTCTGGGTCCCACCCTCAAAGATTCTGATTTAACTCAAGCTTTTCAAGGTTTAAGCAGCAAGGATGTAGGGTTAACTAAGCTTTACAATATGCAAAACAGGAGAAATTTAATCCAACCTCTCCTTAAATGAATTGTTGCAAATACCTGAATAAATAGCTCTTATAGAGAAAGTAAATAACAGCATCAAACCCTCCTCTCCCTGGTCAGTCTTTGCGAGATAGAGGGCCCTCCCCTGCCTGTGCTTGCCACGCCCTGCACTGAGGCTCGCCCTACTTTCCTCGCCCCGACCATCGTGGCCCCGCCCCGCCCCCGCCCCCGCGCCTATTGCCGTGCCCTCTCTTCTGCCGCCCCTGCCTGTCCTTGCCACGCCCTGCACTGAGGCTCGCCCTCCTTTTCTCGCCCCGCCCATCGTGGCCCCGCCCCCGAGCCTATTGCCGCGCCCTCTCTTCTGCAGACCCTCCCTTCTCCTCTACCGGGTCTTCTTCCGGCGTAGAGCTTGTCACGTGCTCGGATATGGGAAGTGGTGCGGGAACGGCCGCTTCTAGTTCAGCGCCTTGTTGAGGGGCGAGTCTTACCTCGGCGGCCGCCCGGGCCGTGGCCGTCTCCGTCTTAGAGGACCTGCCTCGGCACAGCCGGGCTCGTCCGGCCTTGCGGTAAGCCTTCGGCCGCGCTGCCCGGCAGCCGCGGGGGTCTGAGGAGCTGCGTCGGCCCGGCGGCCACGCGCCCCGTCCTTCCCGGTTGGGGGCTCCATCCGGTCGGAGCACCCTCCGCCCCTGTCGCCCTGGGGTTCGGGGGGCAGACGCAGATGGAGGGGTCGTCTTCGGCCGTCGGAAAGAGATTTCGTTTTTGTCCCAAGTCCCTGGTCGTACGCTCTTTGGCGTGAGGGTGTGACAGTGCCTTCCCGTTGTTCCAAATCCATTATTTTCCTAAATCTCTTCAGTGCTTGTCTCTGCGTTGTGCAGTTTCCTCTTCTAGACGACAGTGCTCCAGGGTTAGGATGTCGCAGCAGCGTGTGGGCCTGACCCCCAGGGCACTCAGACTCGCTCCTCGTCACGCAGTGGAAGGTTCAGACTGAGTGTAGGGAAACAAGAACCAAGAGAGAAAGCAGTGGCTGGCTGCCTCCGGAACATGGTTAGACATGGAAAGTAATTTTAGAGACCCTCTAGTGATTTATTCACTGACTTAGAGAAGAGTACTGAAAAGACTGGAGACTTAATCCCTCGGTTCGTAGAACGTGGATGCCGTGGAAACCCGGGCCGTCTTGTGTTACGTTCACCACAGTTCCCTGTAACGTTGCCTTGCACTTGACAGACGTGGGTATTTGCTGAATGAGCGAAGGGGCACGTGCTGCTTTTCATTATTTGCAGTGTGTCCATCATCTGTTTTTACCACCTGCCGTGCACTCAGTCGATGCTTTTGACCAGAGAGGGGCTGTGTGGTGAACTTGGACACTGTTAAGTCATTCACTTGAGCTGTTCTTAACCATTCGGTTCAGGTTACCTCAAGAGGTATTAGTATCTATTAAGAACACAAATTATGATAGAGAGAACATCCCTCTCCATTTTTTCTCCTCTCTCTCTGTCTCTTTTTTTTTGGGGGGGGGACAGGTTCACTGCCACCCAGGTGGGAGTAGAGAGGCAGAGTCGCAGCTCATTGCACCCTCCAGCTCCTAGGCTGAAGCCATCCTTCTGCTTCAGCGTCCTTAGCAGCTGGGACTGCAGCCATATGCCACGCACTTCCAGCTAGTTTTTTTTAACTTTATTTTTGTAGAGATGGGTCTCACTATATTGTCCAGGCTTCTCTTTCACTTTTAAGAGTTCTTGAGATCCAGGAGTTAACAGTCTCATGAGTCATTTATATGTCAATTGTTTGACTGGTTTAGTAAGAACAATAGGTGCTGTAGAAATTTAAAGGAGAGATCAATTTGGATTAAGTTTTTTTTTTTAAATAATATTATATTTGCTCCTTTATCTCATTTTTTTCTTTGATTTTTTTTTTGCATTTTTGCTTCATAAGTTCAAATGTAGAATTATATCTAACTGTGTCTGTATCTATATATTAATGTATTTGCTGTTCAATGAGTATTTTTTTTAAAATTTTGAATTAATATGAGGGTACATATGATTAGGTTACATTGTTTGTGAAGTAACAGTTGTAATTGCAACCTTGACCCAGGAAGTATATACCCATTTACCAGTACACTCTATCCATTAGATGGGAACTTAGCAACCCCCTCTGGATCTCTATTGAATCAACTTAATGTAAAACATGAAGTGTGACTAAGCTTTGGATTGGGAGGAGATAATATTCCTTGCATGGAAAAGTGCCTAAGCAAAGATTTAAAGTCCCAAATGAATAGAGTACTTGGAGTGGAAAGTTTGTATAATACTTGGGAATGTGAGGGGGATGTTGAGTGAGGGCTTAGTGTAATGGAAACTGTTTCAAGATTATTTGGTGGTGGTTCAGGATCTTGGAAGTATATGGGAGATAAGCAAATGGTGTAGTGTTAAATAGATAAAGTTGCTATGAACCAGGGTTAGTGTGTTGGCAGTGGGAAAAGAAAGAAAGGTATAAATTATGTATAGATGGGGGAAATCACAGAATATGGTAGATTTCATGTTGGTGATGGAGGAGGGAATCAAAAATGATAGATTTTGGGCTCGGCGCCTGTGGCTCAACGGGCTAAGGCGCCAGCCACGTACACCTGAGCTGGCGGGTTCGAATCCAGCCTGGGCCCGCCAAACAACAGTGATGGCTGCAACCAAAAAATGGCCGGGTGTTGTGGCGGGCGCCTGTGATCCCAGCTACTTGGGAGGTAGAGGCAAGAGACTCGCTTGAGCCCAGGAATTGGAGGTTGCTGTGAGCTGTGATGCCACATCACTCTATCCAGGGTGACAGCTTGAAGCTCTGTCTCAAAAAAAAAAGATAGATTTTGGACATTTGCTTACCTAAGTGAAAGGTGGAAAAGGGGGAATCTAGGGGGAGCTGTAGCTGTTATTTGGTACTGTCATGTTAATTAACTTAAGCATTTATTAAATGCCTACTTTGGCCAAGTTCTAGGAATACACAGTGATTAAGACATGGTCCTTGCTTACAAAGAAGTACTTTTAATGGGGGATAGAGTACAACTAGCTAGAAAATACAGTTCTTAAGTGCTTTGTTATCAGAGTGGAGGGGAAATGCTAGAGGAGTAGAAAATAAATTCTTCTTTGTACATTGGTAGGAGAGGAGGGACCACTTCACAGAAGCAGCAACGTTTTAGCATGATCTCAAGAGATGAGTTGGAATTTCCCAGGGAAATAATTACAGGAAAAGGAAATTACATGGACAAAAGCACAGAGATAGAAAAGTAAACTGGCCAGTGTCCAGTGAGTCTTGAGCCTAGGATGGAATAGAGCCTTAATACAGTGTCAAGACCCTAGATACCAGGATGTCCAACTGCTTTTTCTCTTGGCCACACTTTGGAAGAATAAGAGTTGTGCTCGCTTCAGCAGCACTTATACTAAAAATTGGAAGAATAAAAGTTATCTTGTGGCACAAATTAAGTACACAAACACTAACAAAAGCTAATTAGCAAAAAAAGGAGAAAAGGTCTGTGCATGCTTTTTGTGATAATCTAGCAACATAGATGAGCAAAAAAGGTCCTCACAAAATCAGTATGCAGCCCATAGGCCACAGGTTAGAGACCCATGCAGGCCTAGAACATATTAAGGAATTAGCAATATGGTTACTTTATTACAGGTCAAATGGGGGTTAGGATGGTGAAGCTATTTAGAAATGGAGTACTTGGGGAGAGTTGTACTTCATGGCTTCTATATTCTCTGCAAGATAGATGGTGAAGTAATTTGCACAGAGAGGAGGCTGACACTAGAGTTGAGATCTGAAAGAGAGTAAAAAGGATTTGCAACAATAGTCATAGGGAAGCCATCAAAGGAAGTATTAAAGAATCGCTGAAAGTCCAGCTTTGGCTGGATTTAGATATTTGTAATGCAAGCAATGAGCATGGGTATGTTGCCTTTTTTTTTTTTTTTTAGAAAGAGTTGTACTCTTTCACCTTGGGTAGAGTGCCACGGAATCATCATGGCTCACAGCAACCTCAAACTTTAGGCCTCAAGAGATCCTCTTGCCTCTGTCAGTAGCTGAGATTACAAGGCCCATCTAATTTTTCCATTATTAGTAGAGACAGGGTCTCTCTCTTGTTCAGGCTGATCTAGAACTCCTGAGCTCAAGTGAAACACCTGCCTCAGCCTCCCAAAGAGCTACAAACATAGGCATAAACCACTGTGCCAGGCTGGGTATGTTGCTTTTTATAGTGGCATCTGGTAGCCCAAGAGAAGTGGAGAAAAAATATAGTTTATGGAGATTGATTTTAAAGAAAAACAGATGAATTGCTCCAACCAGGGTAAAATTATTGAAGGGGATATTGTGGGTGTAGGGTAATGAGCTCTGCCTCCCGGCTGGACTGGGAAAAAAATAAGGCTTGGAGAAGCCAGATAGATTAAGAGAATAGGAAGTTGCCAGCAAACCACAATGTAAGGGTACATGGCACAACAACTAAGAGTAAATTATAAATGTCTTACTACAAAAAATAAGTGAGTGGGTGGTTATGTTAATCAGTTTGATTTAAGCATTCCACATTGTATATCAGATCATCACATTGTACCCCATAAATGTATACAGTTATGATTTAATAAAAAATTTAAAAAGAATAAGAAGGAGGGTGGTATCAGAAGACATATGAGACGGAAGAAGGGTGGCAGTGGGAAGGTGTGATTTTTATGAGAAAAGCAATTTTGGGATTTGAAGCAGAGATAGAAGTTTCACAGATTGAGTAAAATATAGAAATAACCTAGCTTACAAAAGTCATTGTGTTATGAAAATGCCTTGTAAATCATTTATTTGAAACTTGTACTTTCTTCATTTCACATAGAAGGAAACATTATTTTAGGAGTTAGTGTAGGGTTAGAAGACCACCTTACATAAGCCACACAAAGGCAAGCCTTTAATGGGTTAAAATGGCTCTTGCTAATACAGAAGCAAGAAAGCTGGGCTCCCCCTGAAGCATACACAGAGGCTGTTTGTTCGGAGGTAAAAGTCCATAAAAACAGTAAAGTATGCTTCCGTTAAGCCCAGGTGCGTAGGGGCTTACAACCCCACCCCTGGTGATACGGATCAGAGGATGACATATGTCTGTATATAATGTCTTGGGGCCAAAAGATTTCTGCTCTGTAGAAGAACAAAGTCATAAATCCATTTTGGGTTAACTAAGTGTGTGCTTGAGGGGTTTCATTCACCAGTCTCCCCTACAGTTCTTTATGATCTTTATTTAGAGCCTGTGTTCAAAACATGACGCATGTCTAAGAAGAATGTAAAAACAAAGTATTGTGTTGATTTGTAGAGTGAATGCTTTTCCACAAGTTAATTATAGTTAGAAGAAGTTAGGTAATGGTAAAAAGCTATAGATTATAGATTAAGTGTGTACGTGACCACCAGTGTATATAAGGTGGACCAGAATAAAGACAATTTGCTACACGCCACCTGGAGAGTGTGTAGTCTATTTCTTGTATTTCCCCTAA
>CAUYRH010068856.1:0-18827 GCA_963574655.1 Perodicticus potto
AGAAAGTCAAATCTGAGGGTGAAAACACAAAAGTTACCATAGTTGATGTGTTTAGGGGTATCCAGTATGCCATCAGTTTCTTGATGAGAAGGACCCCATTATTTGATTTACTCAGTAAATATTGACCACCATCTACATATCCCCCTCCACCTGTGCACAGGGCCAAGACGGGATTAGCTGGAGTGATGGTGAAATGAGAATGCTTTCACTTGGTAAATCAATAATTACAAGCACACCAGGGACATTAAGAAGAGAAAATTGCATCAGTTCAATGTCACTGCTAGAATCATACATGCCTACAAATAACAAATGAGGAATTCCCCCCAATGATTATAAATAAGCCTCACACATTGCGCACTTGCACAGGGACACGCATATGCAGAGCATTTGCTCTTCATCAGCTATGACATATGTGTGCACTGATTATTAAACTGTGACAGTTGGGACAGCTACAACCATTGCTTTACAATCTGTAGTGCACGTGTGTGCACGCATCAGGCTTTTCCCAGGGAAAGCGCTATCTTTCTTTAGAAAAATAAAATAAAATAAAGGAAGCTACTGTCGAATGAAAAAAAATGGCAATGAACCATTTTGGAAATCTGCATGCCAACTTTAAGGACTTGTTCATAGAGCTGGACAGAAACACCCCAGCCCACGGTCCCCATCTATGTGTGTGTCTACTTGTCCCATCCAGGTCATCTGCTCCTTTAGGACTTCTCTGCTGCACAACATCCAGCCTTCAGCCTTGAGCGCTTGCCGTAAATTGGTATGGGGGCCCTCTTTCATTGTAGGGACATTGCATATACCTAGAAAGAACCTCTCTAATTATTACACCCCCATGCCAAAATTTGTATATTTTTAAACCACTTATATCTTAATGTTACTTCTAATTTTAATGTCAATATCCTAATTTTACGAGAAAGAAAATAGGCAAACTTGGAGCGGTCAGTGCTGCCTACAAGTTCAAGGAGGTGGTGGAAGATTGGAGGTGGGGGTGATGCCAGGTTCGCTCTAGTTCTTGTGCTGTGTCATCCACCTCAGGGCAACCCAGCTGTCCATCCTCCATGCTCAGGGGCCAGATCTGCTCCCCCACACCTTCTTTCGGGTGACCACTGATGGCACAAAATTTTGTCAAGCATTTCTCCAGCTACATCTCCACAAGCTTCTGAAGTGTTTGTACACATGTGTGTCAGCCATGTGAAGCACACTGGGTCCCCCAAGTGGGACTTACATCCATGGCACATCCCAGAATGCAGGGATACAGAGGTCAAAAGGGCTGGGAGGACAGGTGGCCATTGTGCTGAGATCAACCCAGAGACATGCTCCTGGGGGCTTCACCCTGTCCAGTGCTTTCTCCGCTCTTCTCCTGTCTTCTGATGGACTTCAAATCACCATGCCCACAGAGCCAGATTGAGTAATGGACTGGCCTGGCACCCGGACAGGACCCTGATCTAATCAACACACAAACACACCAGATAACTAGAACAAAAGATTTGGAGCTGAAGACCTTCAGTGCTTGCTTTCTGCCCCCTGATCAGATAACTAGAAGACACAAACATGGTGCTGGGGACTGAGACATCTCGGGAAGAGTTGTGAGAAGAAAAGAACAGCATTGACTAGGATGCTCCTCAGAGGTGTGGCTGGAAGGAAACATGGGGAAGCCACCCTGGGCAGTGAAGGAGAACCCAAAGAACACAGATAGAGTAACAATGATCAATAAACTCCTTTGAAAGACTTTCTTTTCTGAGGTGCTTATGCAGATTTGGGGCTAGAACTGAACTCAGGTGAACAGAGATGCATGTGGCAGAAGAGGCTCTGGGGACCTCCCCTCTCTCACCCTGGGCAGTGCTCTGCCTCGCTGCATCCTCACAGCACAACTATTTTAGGACTCCCAGTCAGAAAGTGTCTTAGTCTGTTTAGTGTTGTTGTAAAGCAATACCTGAGGCTGCGTAATTTACAAAAAAAAAAATTGTTTGGATCAGAGTTGTGCAGGCCACACAAAACACATGGTGCTCGCACCTGCTTCTGGGGTGGGCTTTAGGAAGCTTCCACTCTCAACAAAAGGCAAGGAGGAGCTGGCATGTGCAGAGATCGCATGGGAGAAAGAGTGGAGAAGGTGCCAGGCTCTTTTCAACAATCAGTTCCTATAGGAGCTAAGCAAGAGCAGCTCTGGGAACACAGCATAGCTGAGCCATTTATGAGGGCTGTGCCCCAGCAACCCCAATACTTTCCCCCCAGGATTAAATTTGAGCAAAAGATTTGGAGGGGACGAACATCCAAACACCCCTATAGCAGAGGGGCGCCGTATGCATTCTTGCCTCATCTGCCAGTTTCAACCTGGTGCTAAGTGAAAACACACAGCTCCTTTCCTACTGGAGGAAGATGATTCACCTGACAGCCTTGTCTGCATCAACAGAGGGCACTGTTCCCCGGCATCCTCCTTAGAAGAGAGGCCTCATCCTCCCCACACCCCAAATCCTCAGTCTCTTCAAAAATGTCACCTCCCAAGGATCACTCTCTGGGTATTCTCAATAAAATTCATCAACTGATTGTATTAATTTTCCTCCCTTGGAGAGTTTTCTTTTCTTGAATCATGTCCTTCTGCCTCAAACAGTTCACTGGTGACCTAAAGCCACAATGTTCCACTTAAAACCTGTCATTCCCTTCCCGCTCTCCACATAGTTTCACCAGTAAGGAAATACCATGACCTTGGGACACAGGCTCCTTGGATTGTGATGGAGCCACATATATCCAGTGCCAGTTTCCAGGAGAAATACATAGGGCCTCCCTATTGTCTAAGCGGCAAATGTCAGCACCTTATACACAGTCCTAGCCTTTTTTCACTCTCCGCCTCATCTTCAGAGTACAGCTAGTTTCTTTAGACTCCCTGGAGCTTACAATATTAGCAACCAGTGCTGTGGAGTCCTTGTGGGAAAGGTGGCTGGAGCAAAGGGAAAAGAGCTTATGCTATGGCACAACCTAAACAGAGCACAATTTTTCTGACCCAAGTCAGCCCAATGTAAGTAGAAAAATGTATCTTTGGTGTCTCCCCCAACTTCCCTTTTTACTTTTCAACTCCTATTATTTTCTTTTTGTGAAGTGAGTGATGGATTATCACAAAACAAAAGAGGAAAGAAGGCAAAGGAAAAAAAGTGGGCATCCATTTTATTCTAGTATATACTTAATATGTACTACAATATTATATTTTGACTTACAATCCTCATGCTACCTTCTGTGATGAAGGTATTACTAAAACCACTTTACAAATGAGGAAACCAGAGCTCAAAGACATTAACTAATTTATTTAAGATGGTACAACTAGTACTATGCAGAGCTAAGACTTGAACGCAGGTCATTCTGGCTTTAGAAGTGATTTGGTTCTAGAGTTTTAATTACAGTCAAGAAAGGATAAGTCCCAACCTTGAGGCCTGACAAGCACCATGGAGCTAGAGAAGACATCTCATCCCACCTGCAGCTTCTGATTTAGTTGAGGAGATAAGACCAACAAACATGAATGAATCAGCAAGGATTGGGAGTTGGTATATAATTATGTTCTGAATTACATGACACATTCAAAGGACTTTAAGAGCTAAAGAAAAAGGAATGTCACTGAGAACCAGTATATCCTTGGGCTCAAGGTGGTAATCAAAAGTAAGCTAAGATTTTATCAACAAAAGTCAAAGGAGGGAGTTTCTTGTTCCAGGCAAGATGGAGTAAACACATTCCACTATTCTCCCTGCTGATTATAACTAAAAACCCTAGATAAAATGCATGGAGCAACTATAAGAAGGCTCTGAAAGGTAGAGAAAAGAGCCTGACTAGAGGCCTTAAGATTCCAAGTAGAACCTTATGGTGGGTTCCTTGGTTTTTGGTTTGTTTTTTTTTTTTTTTGAGGGGGGCCAACCACATTTCTTGACACATGCTAGTACTCCCACATATCTGGGTCCTACACTAGCCTGCACCCCAGAATCACCAATAAACCCAGACTAACAAACAAACAAAAACCAAGAAAAACCTACTACCTCTTATCAAGGGCTGGAAAGGCCCCATAGAATACAACCACATAGACTATATCTGTGCAACTCAAGGAAACACCATGAAAGAAATTGTGCCCTTCCCCACACACACTGGGCCTGTAAAGACTGCAAGTGGTTAACCATCCCACCCCACACCCCACACAAATGCAGGGCAGCATCCCCCCTCTTCACCACTAGGTGTGGTAGAGATGGTGGAAGAGCTCTCTCTTGACCATTCTCATCCAACAGTAAATGAACATCAGCAAAGACATGGTGTATCCCAACACACCTACATGCCTGATGCATCAGCCACAGGGACAGCCACAGCTGACAAGGTCTTTAACCCAGAGGCAATACCCTAGAGCCTTTCCCACGGATATTCTCAAGTAAGAACGTTGTCAAATACGTGTCCTGCACTAGGTAAACAACAGCAAGAGTATGAGACAGTGGGAAGGGGAAGGGGCAGAGAAGAGGAGGCAAAAGAAAGGTATTGCTTAATTGGGGAATTAAGTTCTATGCATACCCTCAAGTAGTCCACATGTACAATAACATTGGTCATTTGCTGTGGAATGCTTCCCGGGTTCAACTCTGGGTAGCATATACTGGGGTTTTCCAGATCACTGCTATGAGTACTTGAAACTTTATTGACATTTAGACCATCAGCTCACAGAATCGAGCCAGGATATGTATTCTAAATCTAAATGGGTTGGCTGCCTCCTAAAATAGAAAACTAAAATAAGAACTAAATTTGCGGCTCAGCGCCTGTGGCTCAGCGGGCTAAGGCGCCAGCCACGTACACCTGAGCTGGCGGGTTCGAATCCAGCCTGGGCCCGCCAAACAACAATGACGGCTGCAACCAAAAAAATGGCCGGGCGTTGTGGCGGGCTCCGTAGTCCCAGCTACTTGGGAAGTGGAGGCAGGAGACTTGCTTGAGCCCAGGAATTGGAGGTTGCTGTGAGCTGTGATCATGGCACTCTATCCAGGGTGACAGCTTGAGGCTCTGTCTCAAAAAAAAAGAACTAAATTTGCATAGCCTAATATTCAAAATACTCAGGATACAATCCTGATTTACCTGTCACATCAAAAACTCCAATCTGAGTAAGAAAAGACAATAGACATAAACAGAAAGGCAACACAAGTGTTGAAATTATCCATCAAGTATTTTAAAACAGTGATTATAAAAATGTTCCAAATAGTATTAAGACTTTTCAAAAAAATTGAAAAATAGAAAATATCAGCAAATATATAAGGAAAAAACAAATGAAAAATTTTAAACTGAAAACACAATAACCAAAATTATCAAACTCATTAGACAGATTCATCAGTAGAGTGAAGAAAATAGAGGGGAAAAAAATCAGTAAAGTATAAAATATATCTATAGAAATTGACCCAACTTGAACAATAGAGAAAATAGACTGAAAAATTGAATTGTGACTCACAGAGTTATGTGGTAATAACAATTGTCATGTTATAGGAGTTTCAGAAGAAGAGAAGAAAGCTCTCAAGGGTGAAAAAATATTTCCAAGCATAATGCCTGAAAACTTTCAAAATTTGATAAAAACAAACAAACAAAAACACCTTCACCTACAAATTATAAAACTTACTTTACAGAATGCCAAGTAGGATAAATCCACAGAAATTCACATCCAGATACATTAAAATAAATTTTCAAAAACATAACACAAAATTTTTTGAAAGCAACCTGAAAGAAATAAAACATTACTTTCGAGAGAACGATGATTCAAATGAGTCTGGATTAAAACAAAATAGAAGGTAGAACACTTTCAAACTAATTTTATGATGCCAACATCACCCTGATATCAAAACCAAGGAGAAAGAAATGTTACAAGAAAAGAAAAATTCAGATCAATTTCTTTGGTGAACCAAGCAATGTAAAGATCCTTAATAAAATATCAACAAACCAAATTCAACAGCACATTGTAAGGATCATACACCATGACCAAGTGGCATTTATCTCAGCAATGCAAGGATGATTCAAAAGATACAAATCAATCACCATGATACAATACATGGCATAAAAGACAAAACCACATAATCATCTCAGTACATACAGAAAAAGCATTTGATCAAGGTATAACACCAATTCATGACCAAAACTCTCAAAATTCTAAGCATAAAAGGCCTACATTTAACATCAGAATCAATAGGGAAAAACCAAAAGCTTTTCCCCTAATATCTGGTAAAAGGCAAGAATGCACTTCTTTTCAACATAAAAGTAAAGGATGCTTTTGAACTACCTATAATGGGGGAAAAGTAAAAGGCTAGAAAATATATAACTTGTAAATACTAATGCTAAGAAAGCAAGAATCTCTATTAATGGCAGACCAAGTAGCCTATACAGCAATGAAAATTATCAAGGATTGGGGTAGGGGAGAGCATTGTATAATGATAAAAGGATTACTTCACCAAGAAAATATGACAACCTTAAATGTGTACGCACCAAGCAGCAGAGCTTCATAATGCATGTAGTCAAAACTGATGGACCTTGGCTCAGCACCTGTGGTTCAAGCAGCTAAGGCACTAGCCACGTACACCTGAGCTGGTGGGCTCGAATCCAGCCTGGGCCTGCCAAACAACAATGACAGCTGCAACCAAAAAAAAACAAAATAGCCAGGCTTTTTGGTGGGCACCTGTAGTCCCAGCTACTTGGGAGGTGGAGGCAAGAGAATCGCTTGAGCCCAGGAGATGGAGGTTGCTGTGAGCTGTGATGCCACAGCACTCTATCCAGGGCCACTGCTTGAGGCTCTGTCTCAAAAAAAAAACAAAAACTGATGGACCTGAAAAGAGAAAAAGGGAAATTTACAATTGTAATTGGAGATTTTAATACCCCTCAGTACTATATTTTCCTAGTCAGAAAATCATCAAGGCTATAGAAGAAATGAATAACCATCAACC
This sequence comes from Perodicticus potto, assembly GCA_963574655.1. Classification (NCBI taxonomy): domain Eukaryota; kingdom Metazoa; phylum Chordata; class Mammalia; order Primates; family Lorisidae; genus Perodicticus; species Perodicticus potto. Next base: position 6,933 of record CAUYRH010068856.1, read on the forward strand.
AGTGGAATCTAATTAGCATTTATAAACATTTCACCTAATACAAGCAGAATACACATTCTTTCAATGGATACATGGGACATTCATTTAATAGGCCATATCCTGGTCCATAAAACAAAACTCAACACATTTAAAAGAATCTGAATTATACAAAATATGCTGTCTGACTATAAAAGAACAGAAATAGAAATTAGTGACAGAAAGATAACAGGAAAATCCTCAACAACTTGCAAATGAAATGATATACTTTTAAATATAAAAAAAAGGTTCAGAGAGAAACTCTCAAGGGTTATTGGAAAACACATTTACCTGAATGAAAATAAAATTGCAACATGAAAAAACTCTCTGGGATGTAGCTAAAGCAGTGCCTAGAAGGAAATTTATAATACTAAATGCTTATGTTAGGAAAGAATAAAATCCTCAAGTTAATAGTTTAAGCTTTCACTGCAAGAATAAGAAAGAGAAGAGCAAAATAAATACTAAGCAAGTAGAAGGAAAAAAATAATAAAGATTGAGCATAAATAAATAAAATTAAAAACAGAAAAGTAATAGAGAATATCATCCCAGAAGCTGGTTCTTTGAAAAGATGAGTAAAATTGATGCACCTCTGGCAAGACTAACAAAGAGAAGGGGAGCAAAGCCATAAATTACTAACACTAGAAGTGAAAGAGGGATATTACTACAGATTTCACAGATTTGAAAGGATAATAAGGGAATACTGCGAACAGCTCTACACACATAAATTAGATAACGTAGATGAAATTAACCAATTCCTCAAAATCCACAAATACCAAAAACTCACCTAAGATTAAATAATCTGAATAGTCTCTTAACTATTGAAGAAGTTGGATTTGTAGTTTAACACCTAGGAAGGAAGAAGGGAGGGAGGAAGTCAACTCAATCAGGCCCAGAAAGTTTCATTGGTGAATTCTTCTAAGCACTTAAAAAATTAATAATGCCTATTCTACATAATCTATTCCAGAAAGCAGAAGATAAAAGAATACTTCCTAATTCATTGTACAAGACCAGCATTACCCTGATACAAAAACAAAACAACAACAACAACAACAAAAAACTCAGACAAATACAGAACGAAAAAGAAAATTTCAGACCAATTTCCCTCATGAGTAGAAACAGAAAAATCCTCAATAAAATATTGGCAAATATATGTATAAGCAATATATAAAAACAATAATGCATCACAACCAAATGGGGTTCACTCCGGAAATTCAAAGTTGTTTCAATATTCAAAAGCCAATAAATATAATCAGTCATATTAACAGATTAAAGAAGAAATAGCATATGACAATATCAATTATGCAGAAAGAGGATTTAACAAAATCCAACCTCTATTCATCATAAAAAACTCTCAGCACACTAGGAATGAAAGGGAGCTTCCTAAACATGATAAAGAACAGACGCATGTGCACAAGCACGGGCACAATCCCACCCACCCACACACCCCTACCACTCACATACTATTAATGATGAAAGATCCAATGCCCTTCTAAGGTTAGGAACAAGACAAGGATGGCACTCCTATCACTCCTAGTCATCAAAGTACTAGAAGTCCTAGACAATGAAATAAGGCAAGAAAAGGAAATAAATGGACGCATAGATTAGAAAGAAAGTCATAAAAGTGTCCTGATCTGCAAGTGACATGATTGTCAACATAGAAAATCTGGGGGTTTTTTTTGAGACAGAGCCTCAAGCTGTCACCCTGGATAGAGAGCTGTGGCATCACAGCTCACAGCAACCTCCAATTCTTGGGCTCAAACGAGTCTCCTGCCTCCGCCTCCCAAGTAGCTGGCGCTACAGGCGCCTGCCACAACGCCCGGCCATTTTTTGGTTGCAGCCATCATTGTTGTTTGGCGGGCCCGGGCTGGATTCGAACCCACCAGCTCAGTTGTACATGGCTGGCACCTTAGCCCGTTGAGCCACAGGTGCTGAGCCAACATAGAAAATCTGAAGGAAATTTTCCCCGAATCCCCTCCTTAGAACTAATAAGTGAGTTTAGCAAAGTGGCAGAATTCAAGGCCCAGCAAGCACAAAAAATAAACTAGATCTCTATATACTAGCAATGATAAGCTGGAAACTGAAAATTTAAATGCCATACAGTTTACAATAACTATGAAATATGAAGTACTTGCTTATATATCTAACCAACAGTGCATGTGAGCTGTATGCTAAACAGCACAAAACTCTGATGAAAGAAACCAAAGAAGACCTAAATAAAATTGAGAGATTTGCTGTGTTCGTGGATTAGAAGAGTCAAATTTGAAAAGATGACAATACTTCCCAAGTTGATCTATAGTTTTAATTCAATTCCTATCAAAATCCCAGCAGGATTTTTTTTATATAAATAAGCTAGTTCTAAATTTTGTACAAAAGACAAAAATAAAATCTTGGCTAGTCAAAATAATCTTGAAGAAGACTAAATGTGGAGGAATTACTCTATCCTATTTTAAGACTGACATAGCTCCAGTAATTAAAACAATATGCTATTGGCAGAAAAATAGATACAAAGATCAGTAAGAGTCTTGAAATAGACCCATACAATGTGGCCAACTACATTTTTTACAAGGGTGCAAAAAAATTTAATGGAGATTGCTTTTTGAATAATGATGTTTGTACAATTGGGCATTAATAAACTGAAAAAAATAAACCTTCACACAGCCTCAGATGTTATACAAAAACTAACTCAAAATGGATGGGCAATCCAAATGTAAAACTGTAGAAATAGTTATAAAAAAATATAGAACAAAATCTTTATGACCTACAATCACACCTAGAGTTTTTAGACAAGACAGCAAAGGACAATCCATAAGAGAAAAAAATAAAACCTCATCAAAACTTAAAACTTTTGCTCCACAAAAGACATTCTCAAGAGAATGAAAAGACAAGCTACAAACTGGGAGAAAATATTTGGAAATCACATATCTGAGGAAAGGTTTGTATTTAATATATGTAAAGAGCACTCTAAATTCATCAATAAGAAAACAATCTAATTAGGAAATGGAGAAATACTTGAATAGACACTTCATCAAAGAGGCTATACCAAGGGAAATTATCACAGGAAAAGAAATTCAACATTACCATTAAATAGGGAAGCACAAAGGGAAACCACTGGGGGACCCACTGACATCTATTAGAATACCTAAATTAAATAAGATGTACTAACAATGTCAAGTGCTGGTGAGAATACAGAACAAATGGATCACCCACATATTGCTGGTAGTAAAGCAAAGTGGTTCTGACACTTTGGAAGAGAGTTTGGCAGTTTCTTGGTAAGTTAAATCCACATTTACCTTATGACCCAGGAACAATTCCATTCTTGACTAGAGAAATAAAAACTTATGTTCTCACAAAATCTGTTCATGAACGCTCATGGTGTCTTTATTTGTAACAGCCAAATACGTTCTTCAGCAGACGTATTGAAATGGACAACCCAACTGTGCTATATCCACACAATGGAATACTTCTCAGCAATCAAGAGAAGTGAATTACTAATACATCCAACCACTTGGATGGACCTCAAGTGCCTTATGCTGACTGAAAACTGTCCATTTCAAAAAGTTATATATTGTATGGTTTCATTGATAAAACACCCTCAAAATTACAAAATTATAGTTATGGAAATACGTCAGTGGTGCCCAGGGATTAGGGCTGGTGAGTGATTCTATCACGCACAAGAGAGTGATAGAATGTTTTTTTATCCTCACTGTGGTGGTGGCTTCACAAATCTCTGCATGTGTGTCAGAGGTCCCCAAGACCACCCTCAGCTTGAATGATTGGCAAGATGTTCTCCTAGGACTCAAAAAAAAAAAAAAAAAGCCGTTAATAGCTGAATAGTGTTCCATGGTATACATATACCACAGCGTTTGGAGAAATGGAGATTTGGCAGCATTTGTACTAAATTGGATGGAGGTGGAACACATTATTCTTAGTGAAACATCACAGGAATGGAGAAGCGTGAATCCTATGTATTCAACTTTGATATGAGGACAGTTAATGACAATTAATGACATGGTGGGGCATGGAGGAAGGGAGAGCAGACAGAGAGAGAAGGAGGGAGGGGGTGAGGGAAAGGAAAAGGAAGAAAAAAGAAAAAAAAGAAAACAGTGACTAATCCTCACCTAAATTGGATTTAATTTTGTCCAAAGTATATTCTTGAACATTAATTTTTAATCCAACTTGTTAATATGTTGCTTAGGATATTGCATCCTCATTTATAAGTGAAATGTGCTCATAATTTCCCTTTATAATAATATTTGTCCAATATATATTAATATAATATTAATAATAACATTATATATTTTTAATATCAGGTGTATCCAGATTAAGTAGAATGATTTTGAAGTATTTCTTCTTTTTCTATTGTCTATAAGATTTGGCATGACCTGTTTTTTGAAATTATCTTTTATTTTTATTTATAAATATTTAGTTGTCTATTTTTTGAGACTTTGGGGAAAAAAAAAGAAGAAGTTAATTGATGACTCCATACTGAACCTCAGAGTCAAAGCACTCTATAGTAGACATACTCTTATCTGACAATGTGAATGTTACTTTTTTTGCATTATTATCATTATTATTATTATTATTGCTTGATACTTCATTGCAGCAATCATCTGATTTCTTTCCTGAATGTATTTATCTTCGTTCGTTCTTTATGAGGTTTCTGTTTCTAGTCCTTACCTTAAACATTGTTATTGTTATTAAATTTTAAGCCTTTTTAATTTTGTGAAGGCAAAAAGTGGAAACCAAATAAACACATGTATATGTGTAGAGAAAATGAAAAAATTAATTTAAAAAAGCCATTATACTCACAGTTATGATTTATGATAGTGAAAGAATACAGATTAAAATCAGCCAAGGTAAAAGGCTCACAGTGTGGAGTCCAGGGGAGACCAGCACGACCTCCCATTGTCCCCTCCCACCAGATCAGATGGACAGTGCTGATGCTCCCAGCAACAGAGTGTCACCATGTACACCAAGTATTGCCATCAGGGATAGTCACAGGAGCCCTGGTGTCCAGTACCCCACAGGAACATAGATGCCCACAAGACTGGCCTTAGTCAGCCTCAAGTCCCTTCAGAGGTCAAGGTGATCTCTCATGGTCCAAGGCCCCCACGGTAAATCACATTGTTAACATAAATTGTCTGGAGTTTCACAAGGCCCCAGGTATGCAAACACTCCCTGAACAGGGAGGATATTCCAGAGCTTAGAGGTTTTTCTACCAGGAGCTAGCCAAAAGCCAATCCTTTTTTCTGGAACCTGGAGGATTTAAAAATGCTAAACCTGTTGAGTTAACCCTTTACTGCATGACATAATAAAACACTAAGAATAATAATAACACTTGGGCTTCTTCCATGACTTAGCAATTATGAATTGGGCTGCAATAAACATTCTGGTACAGATATCTTTGTTATAATGTGATTTTTGGTCTTCTGGGTATATACCAAGTAAAGGAATTATAGGATCAAATGGCAGGTCTATTTTTAGATCTCTAAGTATTCTCCAAACATCTTTCCAAAAGGAAAGTATTAGTTTGCATTCCCACCAGCAATGTAGACATGTTCCCTTTTCTCCACATCCACACCAACATCTCTGGATTTTGTTATGTGGGCTACTCTTACTGGAGTTAGATGATATCTCAAGGTAGTTTTGATTTGCATTTCTCTGATGATTAAGGACGATGAGCATTTTTTCATGTGTTTGTAGGCTGTGCACCTATCTTCTTTAGAGAAGTTTCTCTTCAAGTCCTTTTCCCACCCTGAGATGGGATCACTTGTTCTTTTGTTGCTAATACGTTTGAGTTCTCTGTGGATTCTGGTTATTAAACCATTGTCAGAGGCATAACCTGCAAATATTTTCTCCCATTCTGAGGGCTGTCTGCTTGCTATACTTACTGTGTTCTTGGCCATTCAGAAGCTTTTTAGTTTGATCAGGTCCCAGTAGTGTACTTTTGATACTGCTTCAATTTCCTGGGGGGGTCCTCCGTGTAAAGTATTCATCCAGGCCAATTATGTCAAGAGTTTTCTCTGTACTTTCTTTTAGTATTTTTATAGTTTCATGTCTTAAGTTTAAATCTTTAATCCAGTGTGAGTCTATCTTCGTTAGTGGTGAAAAGTGTGGATTCAATTTCAGTCTTCTAAAGGTCGCCAGCCAGTTCTCCCAGCACCATTTGTTAAATAGGGAGTCTTTTTCCCACTGAATGCTTTCAATTGGCTTGTCAAAGATCAAATAATGGTAAGTAGCTGGGTTCGTCCCTTGGTTCTCTATTCTGTTCCAAATATCTACCTGTCTGTTTTTGTGCCAGTACCATGCTGTTTTGATCACTATCGATATATAGTGAAGTCTTAGGTCTGGTAGCATGATTCCTCCTGCTTTGTTTTTATTTCTAAGTAATGTCTTGGCTATTCGAGGTTTTTTATGATTCCATATAAAATGAAGTATTATTTTTTCAAGATCTTTAAAATATGACAATGGAGCTTTAATAGGAATTGCATTAAAATTGTATATTGCTTTGGGTAGTATGGACATTAACAATGTTGATTCTTTCCAAGCATAAGCATGGTATGTTTTTCCATTTCTTGACATGTTCAGCAATTTCTTATTTTCATAGTTCTCTTTGTAGAGATCTTTCATGTCCTTTGTTAAGTAGATTCCCAAATATTTCATCTTCTTTGGCACTACTGTGAAAGGAATAGAGTCTTTGACTGTTTTTTCAGCCTGGGTATTGTTGGCGTATTTAAAGGCTACAGATTTATTAGTGTTGATTTTGTAGCCTGAGACATTGCTGTATTCCTTGATCACGTCTGAAAGTTTTGTAGTAGAATCCCTGGTGTTTTCCAGATATACCATCATATCATCTGCGAAGAGATTTTGTGATGTAAGCTATTTTCACTGGGGTTAGGTAATATCTCAAGGTGGTTTTGATTTGCATTTCTCTGATGATTAGGGATGATGAGCATTTTTTCACGTGTTTACCAGCCATTTGTCTATCTTCTACAGGGAGCTTCTGTTCATGTCTCTTGACAATGTAAAAATGGAATTATTTGCTCTTTTCTTGTTGAGTTCTCTATAGATTCCAATTATCAGCCCTTTTTTAGATTCATAGCATGCAAACATCTTTTCCCATTCTGAAGATTGTCTATTTGCTTTAGTTGTTGTGCCACTAGCTGTGCAGAAGCTTTTTAACTTGATCATGTCCCATTTATTTATTTATTTATTTATTTATTTATTTATTTTCAGTGTTGCTGCAATTGCCTATGTACTTAATTTCTAATATTTCTTGAGTCTTTGCCCTATTTTATTAATATAAAGTACTTAACTTTATTAAATGTAGCACCATTTTAAATGAGTTAAACTGTCATACTTTTTTCTTTTCCTATTAAAACTTAATTCACCATGACTAGTATAATTTTTAACCATTTTTGTTAAAATTGTTTCCTGTCTTCATTCAATTCCTACAAACTATACAATAAAGAAAAACCTTTAATGTCACTGTATGTAAGAATTGAAATTGATGCACTTAGGTCAGACACAGGAGCTCATGCCTGTAATCCTAGCACTCTGGGAAGCCGATGCAGGTGGATCACCTGAGCTCATGAGTTCGAGACCAGCCTGAGCAAGAGCAAGACCCTGTTTCTAAAAATAGCCAGGTTTTGTGGAGGGTGCCTGTAGTCCCAGCTACTCAGGAGCTGAGGCAAGAGGAGCGCTTGAGACCAAGAGTTTGAAGTTGCTGTGAGCTAGATGCCAGGGCACTCTACTGAGGGCGACAAAATAAAACTCTGTCTCAAAAAAAAAAAATTGATGCACTTGCGGATTTTACCAATGTTACCATTCCTGTAACTAGATACTTTTGGTGTTTATCATGCCACACAAAAGTGCCTATGTCATAAAATAGGATTGGCAAAATAGTTAATTACTATTGACAAAAGGAGAAAAATACGATGCTCTGACATCTTAAGAATCTTGCAACATCAATAGTAATAAGAGTATACCAGCATATGGAAAATTTTCTTACTTTAATTAGATTTTTCCGTCCCTCTGCTCTTTACTACATAAACACTAATTTTATCCTATGCACAACTTCAATTAGTTTTTCCTATGGCAATAGCTAAAGAAACGTAGCATGCATTTTTCTTTCCTGAATTTGGTTTACAAGTTTATATTGACAGGGAAGCACATAGCGAGAAGTCGTAGCTACATGATTAGAACTAATCCTGCAAGAAGGATGTCACAAGACAATGAATAACCACAAATTAGGTAAGCAACGAATCCAACAACCTTGCTTTATGTATTATATAGTCAGCCGGTGGCTGGGATTTGAAGAAATAAGGATTTCCTTCATGTATGGTTTTCAGTTTCCTGTTATGGTTTACTATTGCAAACTTTGATTGTGGCAGAAACATTTTTTAATATACATTATTTGTTCATCTTATCTAGCCACAACAAAATCATTGAGTCTCCAAACAGCTGAATTAATTATAAGTTTGTTAAAATCACACATACACACACATACAAAAAAGTACACACAAGTAACCATAGTATTTTTTCTAAATTCCTCTTGTCGCTAGAACTTTGTTTTGGAAAGATTTTCCCTCTTTCCACGTTCCTACCTTAAAAGGACAATTTCAATTCCAAGTGCCCCAGATAAATAGGAACACTGATAAAGGCGGTTAAACATAAATCAAAGCCAGCAAGGATAACACACAGCATACACTTGCCCGCCAGGTCCTTTAATAATGAAGCCTGGATCACACCCAGCATGTGCTGTATGCCAGCTGAGGCTTACAATGCTCAGGTTATAAGCCTGAACTCCGGGCAAACAAATAGAGGGAAGTGGCCAGGAGAGACAAAGCACACCTATAATGTATCTTCTGGCCTTGACTATGAGAAATGTCTACCAGAGTAACTCAGAGTCAACTCAGAGTCACTGAAACAGCAGAGCTGTTAGGCATGTTTATCAGATTGGCCCAAGTTTCAGATGACAGAAACAGCATGTTCTGCTGTTCAATGAACTCGTTGGTGTAAATACTACTCAAGCAGCCCATGAACTTCAGTGAAGATCTATTTACTTTGCACGTAACAGAAGTAGGAGACATTTTCTGAACATTTTTTGCTTGGAAATACAGAGAAAAAACTTAACTGCTGAATGGACCTGACATAAAAGAAAAAAAAAAAGAAAATAGAAAGTAGTAGCTTGGAACCAAAAGTGCATCTCTGAAAAATCAGTTGTCTGAAATATTCTGCAGCAACTATCAAATAGAAGCCTTTGTATGGAATTAGATTTGGTTGATCTCTTCCCAAAAGTGTACAGTTAACTCATTATTTGCCCAGAAGATGCAGCTCAAGAAGTTTAAGTAATTGCATGATAAATCAGAATAGCTGAAGCCCGTGATAGACTATAAGGTTCTCAGAATGCAGAAATTATTTCCAAGAATGGCCCTTTCTTTTCCAAATGAAATTGTGCATCCTTGTGTTTGAAACTGAATAAAATCCCATCACAAAATGGAAGTTGATAAACAGCTGAGCGAAATGAACACTCTCAAACACTGGTACAGGAAGTGTAATTTTCTGAAGGACAATTTGGAAAAAATTAACAAAAGCCTTAACAAAGTTAAAAGTTTTCTAGTAATCCAACTTCTAGGAATTTCTCCTAATAAGTAAACTAAAATACAAAAGGAGGTATATCAAATAGTATTTGTTGTGGAGTTTATATTAGAAATAACCTTGATGGCCCCTAATAAAAAATGTTTTAAATAAAAATGTTATATTCAAAGGTCAAACACGATTTAGTACTTTTAAATGATGTCATAAATAATTTTTTTAACAGAATTAGAAAATGTTCTTGATAGGCTATTAAATTAAAAAGCCAGCTCTAACACAGCAGGATGATGTGAACACAATTTTTAATTTATGTAAATGCATAGAAAAGGCTGAGAGAATGTCTTGTATATGAGCACTATCTGGTAGAAATACGGTGCAAGTCACATACATAATTGTTAATTCTCTAATATCCATGTTAAAAAAGTAAAGAGAAAGAGGTAAAATTAATTTTAATAATGTATTTTAAGTTAATATAGTAAAAATATTATCATTTTAATATGTAATTGATGTAAAAATTATTAATAGGCTATTTTATATTCATTATTCAAACTAATACTTTTAAATTTGGTGTGTATTTTATGCTTATAGCCCATCTTGTCACAAATTAGCTATATGTCAAGGGCCCAACAAACAAACATGGCTAGTGGCTGACATATTGGGCCTTAAGAATGTGAGAATATGTGCGGTTTCTATTTCCTCTTTATGTTTTTCAACTCATTCTACTTTTATAATCAGAGAAAAGTTGATATTTTAAAATAACTATAAATAAATAATACAAGAAGCAGGACAAAGGAGAAAAATATCAATTTTGGAATTAGAGACCTAAGTTCAGAGGGTTCTGATTATAGAACTCTAATTTATGAGTGGCTCTTCTTCGAATAACCGTAGTCTGAACAGACGTAAATCTTTGTACAGATGGTGATAGACAGACACACCATGAGGGATAATAGTGACGTCAAAGGAAATTTTACCATTGGCCAAAGTGGGATTAGCTGAACTAGTTCAAGACTGTCCAATTTATGCCTATTCCATATATGCTGAATGAAGAATAAGGAAGTAAAATTTAACCCCAGAAAGAATTGTTTCCTTTGTGACTGTTAACTAGTTTTATTATTTTTTAAATTTTATTAAATCATAATTGTGTACATTGGTGCAATCATGGGGCACAATGTGCTGACTTCATACGCAATCTGAAATATTTTCATTGAACTATTTAACATAGCCTTCATGGCCTTTTAATCACTATATGAAGACATTTATATTCTACATTTAGTAATTTTCACTTATACCCTTGTAAGATTCACCATAAGTGTGATCCCACCAATCACCCTCCCTCCACCCATCCTCCCCCCTCCCCTCCCCTCCCTTTCCCTTGTCCTTGTATTCTTGTGCTATAATTAGGTTTTAGCCTTCATATAAAAGCAATAAATTAGCTTCATATTAGGGCTGAGTACTTTGGATACTTTTTCTTCCATTCTTGAGATTCTTTGCTAAGAAGAATATGTTCCAGCTCCATCCATGTAAACACAAAAGAGGTAAAGTCTCCATCTTTCTTTAAGGCTGCATAGTATTCCATGGTATACATGTACCACAATTTATTAATCCATCGGTGGGTTGATGGGCACTTGGGCTTCTTCCACGACTTAGCAATTATGAATTGGGCTGCAATAAACATTCCGGTACAGATATCTTTGTTATAATGTGATTTTTGGTCTTCTGGGTATATACCTAGTATAGGATAGAATGACAGGTCTATTTTTAAATCTCTAAGTATTCTCCAAACATCCTTCTAAAAGGAACATATTAGTGTGCATTCCCACCAGCAGTGTAGAAGTGTTCCCTTTTCTCCACATCCATGCCAGCCTCTCTGGTTTTGGGATTTTGTCATGTGGGCTAATCTTACTGGAGTTAGATGATATCTTAAAGTAGTTTTGATTTGCATTTCTCTGATGATTAAGGATGGTGAGCATTTTTTCATGTGTCTGTAGGCCTTGCGCCTGTCTTCTTTAGAGAAGTTTCTCTTCAAGTCCTTTGCCCACCTTTCATCTGTGGTTTTAATCTGTATGGCCCCAAGAACTAACAACGCCGACATCTCCTCGTTTGCTTAGTTGCCAGCTGTACATTTCTTTCTTTTCTTTCTTTCTTTTTTTTTTTTAAATAAGCTGCGTGACATTTATTTTGTCTTAACATTCATATCCGTAGAAACATTTTTATTGTCAGTATAAAAATTAACAAATTTTATTAAATACTTTCTCCAATTCTGTAACACATAAAATCAGTGTC
>CAUYRH010068857.1:0-23759 GCA_963574655.1 Perodicticus potto
TGCTTCCCCCAGTGTGAGGAGATGAAGGCCACGGTGATCAGGCACGGGGAGACCCTGCGCCGCACCAAGGAGGAGATCAACGAGCTGAACCGCATGATCCAGAGGCTGACGGCCGAGGTGGAGAACGCCAAGTGCCAGGTACAGGAGCCCAGCCCCCATCTCAGTGTGGGAAGAGAATGATGTTAGCCTACAGCAGAGGGATTTAAGTTAGACACCTTGACAGCATGTGTGGAAAGGGCAAACACTAAACATCAGGGCAGTCTCCTGCATGGAACATGTTCTCCATTCTTGATGAATGGAGGCAAGGGAACAATATGGAGAGAAATGAGGTGACAAGGGCTTTCCTGGTCCCAGGGGCAGCTTCAGGCAGAAGAAATAGCACTGATCTAAAGGGCAGGAAACCTGGGCTCTCAAACCATCCCTACCACTAGCTCACCATGTGATTCAGGAAAGCCACTTAACCTCTGTGACCCGAAATTCTACATCAGTGATCACAGGCTCAGATATCAAGATAGTGCCAAGTACGGGAGCCTGACCCCTCCTCAGTGCAGAAGAGAATGGGGTTAGCCGGTAGCAGAGGGATTAACATAGACACCTTGGCAGTATGAGGCGGGCTATCCCCAAGGCACATAGTGGTAAGGACTACGGCAAACTGGAAGGCACAAAGGACAGAGCTCAACAGATCCAACTAAGGCAGGCTGTACCGAAATGCAGATCCAGAGTCGCCAGATGCTCTCATTTTTCAAAAGAAGCCATGAATCTGGATCTTATGTTAAATTTCTGAAATCGAAGACACTGTGCTAACATTTCCTGGGAGGATTAATTTGCAAGCCCTGACCTAACAAATATGGCCTCTTCCTCCTCTGCCGGTCAATATTCAGTGGAAAACTGGCCTCTGGCTCTGAATTCAGATCAAGTACTCTTAATAACCCTCTCCTGCTTCCCAGAATTCCAAGCTGGAGGCTGCTGTGACCCAGTCTGAGCAGCAGGGCGAGGCGGCCCTCAGTGACGCCCGCTGCAAGCTGGCTGAGCTGGAGAGCGCCCTGCAGAAGGCCAAGCAGGACATGGCCTGCCTGCTCAAGGAGTACCAGGAGGTGATGAACTCCAAGCTGGGCCTGGACATAGAGATCGCCACCTACAGGCGCCTGCTGGAGGGCGAGGAGCAGAGGTGAGAACCTCATGTATAGGGAGGAGGTCTTCTCCGCCTCCCCAAGGTCATGCTGCAGCTCTTGCTGCAGAGCCAGGAGCATGCCATTTACCTCTAAGGTGCATGGACATTACTTGGGGGCAGGAATTTAGTAGATTAACAGATTTCATCAGTTTTGCTCCCCAAAACTAATTTTGGTCTCTTTGCTTTTCCCACAAGGTTGTGTGAGGGCGTTGGTGCTGTAAATGTCTGTAAGTAATCTGTATTTTGAGTTCTGAAATAAGGGTATAGGGTTCTGGACAGGCAAATTTTTTCATAAAGCATCAGATAATTAATATTGTAGGCTGTGGACCATGCGGTCTGTGTGTAACGCCAAAGCAGCCATGGCTGTAGGTAACGCACAAACAAATAGGTATAGCTGGGTTCCAATAAAACTTTATTTATATACACAATTATGATTTAATAAAATTAAATAAAAACTTAATTTATAAAACAGGAAGCCAGTCTGTGGCCATAATCTGCAGACCCTAAAAGGAAAGAGGAGTGGTGACATAAGTAGCTATAGTCATGTGCCATACAAGGACGTTTAGAAGGATTGACCAAATGTAGGACAGTGGTTCCATAAGATTATGTCATGTTTTTACTGCACCTTTTCTGTGTTTAACTATGTTCAGTTACATGAATACTACCATATGTCACAGTTGCCTGCAGTATTCAACACAGTGACATTCTGTACAGGTATGTAGCCTAGGAGCACAGGCCATGCCCTACAGCCTAGGTGTGTGGTGGGCTCTACCATCTAGGTCTAAGCACACTGTCTGAGGTTCACACGAGGATGAACTCTCCTAAGGGGTCGCCTTATCAAGAGATGGGTGACTGCATTTCTGCTTATGGAGAGAGCCTGGGCCAAAAGTGTAGGGAGGTAGCTTGAGGTCAGCCTGCAGGAGGGTGTGCCCAGGAGCGAGGGTGTTTGAGTGCACAGCTGGTAGAAAGCAAGGGCAGAAGCTCTGAGCAAGAGCAGAGGGCTCTGGCCAGCAATCAAGGGCATAGGACGCAACCTCACAGGAACTGAGCCCTGTCCCCCTCCCCCAGGTGTCAGCAGCTCCCGGGGAGGGGTCGTGTGCGGGGACCTCTGCGTGTCGGGCTCCCGGCCCGTGACCGGCAGCGTCTGCAGCGCCCCCTGCACCGGGAACCTGGCGGTGAGCACTGGGATGTGCGCGCCCTGCGGCCAGCCCTGTGGCAGCGGCCGGTCAGTGCGGTTCGCATAGTGCCCGCTTGGGTAAAAACGCCCCTCGAACTAGCCCACCGCCTCCTCCACCTCCAGACGGGAGGAGGAAGGGTTTCGGGAACCAGCTGCCCACCTTACCGTCCTGCACCCTCCGCCCGGCTTGCTCTTCACTTCCCCAGGGGAGGCTGGGCTCCTTGCTAGCAGCTCTGCCTCCTCCAAGTGTCTTTGCAGCTGTAGAGCAAAGGCCCAACCCCGGGCTGCTCTGGAGGCTTGGATGCCTATGGCTTCTGAGGGCCAGATGATCCCTTTGGTGTGGGCTTGCTGTGTGGGCCCTCCCCTGCCTCTACACCCAGGGTGGTGACAGGCTCCCTCTCCCTCTGCTGAGTTTCCTTGTTTCCAATAAAGCTCACTGTGATCCACACAAAGCACCCTGAGAATGTTTCCTTCGTCCTGCCCCCTTCACCTTCCCACCCAGGTTTCAGCTGTCCGGGGCCATCCTCAGACATGGAGGGAGGGAGGGCTGTCTCCAGGTACCTGCCCCTGCCCTGCCCTGCACACCCTGCATCCTGACCAGTACAGAGCTGGGTTGGCAGCCCCAAACACAGAGGGTCCCCTTGCCTCCCAGTACCCATTAATGCGCTGCTGCCAGTAAGGGACAGATTTCCCCATGCACAGGCCTTGACACAAAACACACACACAAACTCTGTGTCAGAGACCCTGACATCTAGAGGCCCCTCTCAAGCATGGCCCTGACACGCAGAGATCTTCCTGCCCTCTCCCTGGCTCTCATGGGTCCAGATTCATTACCCACCCTCTGCCAAAGATCCAGGCACAGACCCTGGACCTGGGGCCTGGACCCTAGGATGCCCCCTCACGTAAACACACAACCTCCTCCCACCCCATGGGCCACAGAACCCAAAATGCAGAGAGTCCCTGCAGGGCCCCAGGGCCTGGCCTGACCACACACCTGGCAAGCCCAGCACCAGGAAGGGCTGAGGGCACTGGCATGAGAGTTGGCTGGGCCGCCCGAAACCCAGGCCTGGGGCAGCTGGACGTTGTGGCCTTCTCACCACAAGAGGAATGTGCTCTGTCTGCTGCACAGGCATGGGGGGAGGGGTGTGAATAGCCTTTCCACCCCCCTTGGCAGGGGAAGACTCTGCTGCCCACTTGCTTGCAGAGCCTGAATTTCCCATTGCCCTTTCTGGGCTTCCTTGGAGCACTGGGAGGTGTCTGAGCTGTCCACTTAGAGTCTAGTTCCTTAGAGCTGCTGCCCTACTCCCCATGTGCTGTCCTAGCCTTTTGCATAAGAGCCTCCCTAGTCATCAAGGCAGGCCTTGCCTCTCTAGTCCTCTGTTTTCCCCACCCCCTTCCCTACCAGCCTAATGAAGCCAGAAGATCACGTGCCAGGCATAGAGATCACACAGGCCTCAAAGAGGCTGCTTTATTGTAAGGTATTCTGATATCATTTTTCAGACTATTATGAGACCTGGAAAAGGAGGCAGGGATGGGGGTCTCCCTGTGACTGTGAGCAGGGGAATGAGACTCAGTTGCGGACACTCTTGCGGCCAATGGATGGAGTCCTGATGGAATAGGCCTGCAGGGCCCTCAGCCCGGCACTGCTCGAGAAGCTCAGGGCATTGGTGCCCATGGTTCCCCCGAAGGTTAGCACGCTGCCGCCACCAATGGTTGTGGCTGGGAGAGAGGGAGGAGGTCTCCTGTCAGTGCAAGGACCCCCATCAGGGACCTCATCCCTTTACCCAACCCCCACCCTCTCCTCAGCTTCTCCCTCCCTCCCCCCACACCTTCCTATCTCACTTTCCTCCACCACCCTCCACAGGCCAACCCCAAAGCAGCCTCTGACAGTGAGAGAGGACACTTCTCAGGAGCTCCCTGCTCCACCCTGCCCTCCCGCACTGCCTTCCAGGGCCATTGAGCTGGGCCAGATGTGTGCTCCAGGGGACTGGCCAGAAGCCATGAAGGGAAGGAGGCTCTCGCCCACCAGCAGGACCCAGGGCCCAGTCTGCCATTCTCCAGACCCAGCCTTTTCTGGACAGAGCAGGAGATGCTTCCTGGGGGCCACAACCAAGAACTTACAGATGTTCACAGCTCCCACTCCGTCTCCAGTCAACCTGGGGACAGAAGACAGACCTGTGAGAGCAGCTCTTTCCTCAGTGCTGAAGGAAAGCACTCCCATGCTCCCCTCCTTCCAGGCCCAAGCAGGATCCCCACATTTCCAGCCCTCAGCCCTGCTGCAGAGTGAGCCAGAGGAGGGAGGGGGGGAGGCTGCACCTTGGCCCTCCTACCTCCTGACTACATGCCTCAAGCAGTGTCTCAGAGCCTCCCTTTCCTACCCATAAATTTAGCCTAAAAACAGGACCAAGAGCATACATAGGCTTGTGTGTAGGGTTAGATGACACAATTCCCAAAGCCCTCTAACCCATCATAAAATCCTAAATGTATCTGTTCCCTATTGATACTTGCACCTCCAACCCCTAGCATGAACCTGGCAAAGTAATTGCTTTAAATGTGCTACAATAATTAGTGAATTGTTGACCAATTAAACAGGATTCCCTGGGGGTAGGGGTGAAACAGGTTTGCAGTGGAAATTAAAAATCCACCATAAGACAGCTGAGTATGTTTGCTTTGTGACTCACAGCCCCATTGTCACCAGGCCCTAGTCCTGGGAGATCAGTTTGCTTTGCAGGGAGAAGTAGCTCACTTTGGTGGAGGTCATGAAGGGAGCCTAGCAGGCCTCTGGAGCCCCAAGCCTAGGAAGGGAGCAGAACAAATGCCAATGACAGGAGAGGGCTTGCTGAAAGCTTCCAGGGGCCTTGTTCAAATGATCCCTGCAAGTGCTGGGAGTTGCTGGCTCTGGTGGGAGGGAAGGAGTAGCCAGGTTACAATCAGGCAGCTCTAGGAGCTTCTTATACAATAGCTAGGGAGCTCAGAAAGAAGAGCCCTGAATATCCAAGATGCTAGTGATTTGTGTGACTTTTCTTTTCTCATTCTAAATAAATATTAACTTTTATGTCAAATTTTTTATTTGCAAATTTGCATTTGTTAAGAAAGCCCCTAATTTGTGAGTCTCTGGGCCATCCAGTCTCCTGGATCTGCCCCTGGGAAGAGCTAAGGGGCTAAAGCAATATTTTTCAACCTTTTTTATATCACGGCGCACTTGAACCTATAATTAAACTTCCACGGCACACTTAAATCATGTTGATCCAAAAAAAAGAGTAAAGAAAAGAATGCACTCACTTTGCTTGGAACTTCTTTTAAAAATAAATTCATTAATGATTTTTATAAGTTTTCGTGGCACACTGGTTGAAAATCACTGGGTTAAGGGATAAAAGCAAAGTGGCCATCTCCATGTCCCCTCAGGGGTACGGAGGGGATGGTATCCTCTCAGGGAACCAGGATCTAAACCTGATAATAGCAATGTGGATGACATTAGATTCTCAGAAAGGGATGCCTCCCCCTTGCTGTGTGACCTTGAGCATACCAATAACCATCTCTGAGCTTCAGTCCCCTCATCTGTTCATGAGACATGGCTGGATCAGGTCCCTCTCCAAGGGGCCCCAGCTTGATTTCTATGATAACAAAAGGCCCAGGATACAGGTTTCAGAGAAAGTGGGGCCCTGCGCCGAGGAAGCAGAGGAAGTCATCTTGGGCGGAGCTTCCCTGTGGCCAGATCAGTTTCTCTCTTCCCCTCTCCCCAGAGACCTTTGGTGTTCACTCTTCTTCCCACAAGGAAGACTGGGCACCAGCCCCAGGTGGGTGGACCAACTTCAGGGACATGTGTCCTCTGCCCTACCACATCCAGACCCCCTACCATGGCACCCTTCATTCCCCAACATCTTCCTCTCTGCTCCATGCCTCTTTCCCCAGCCCTTCGGGAATAATGCTCTAAAGAAAAAGTTCTTTTAGAAACTCATGTGACATACATGCAAGTTGAGGGTCTCTGTGGGCTTCTTTTGCAGATGTTTTGTGTCTACTCGACAGATCGGCAACCTCCCTGAGGGCCCACACGGCTGCTTCTCACCCTCTCCAAATCCTGATGTTACCCTAAGGTACAACTCTAAATGAATCAGCTACCCATGTGAACATGAAGGTCCAACTTCACAGAGGCACCATGTTGTTCGTGAAGAATTCTCTATCAGACTACTCACTAATCCACTCCAGCCTACACTCTGACTACAGGGGAGTACACAAACATCTCTGGGGACAGAGAAAATAATCCTCGGAGTCTATCACAGTCAGTCAACCCACATGATGTAGCACTTAGTTATGTAGTGAGAAGTGGCACTTCTTGGTGTCATGGAAGATGCTTGGACAAGGAATCAGCACACCTAGACTGCACACTGGCCCTATCCCCTCCCTTACTAAAACTAAACCACAGCTTTCCCCTCTGTACACTAGGGAATCAGTATCTGACCTGATTTCCTGAATGTATTCAGAGAATCAAGTAAGATAACCCTGCTAATAGCCACACTCACAAAGGGGCTCCCCCACTGAGCTTTATACTATAAGGGACCTTTCCTTCTGGAAGGTCATGTCCTTGGTGGCAAAAAAAAATGGGTATCAGCTCTGCCTTCACTGCAGCCCCCAGCTCCAGTGCTCTGCAGAGGAGGGACACACAGGGGATGCTTGCAAACAGGTAAATATCAAGCCCCAGAAGGATTCCTTTCCTGGTTTCCCCATCCTCACCTCTGCTCCTCGCCCTCCAGGAGCTTGTGATAGGTGGCGATCTCGATGTCCAGGGCCATCTTGACATTCATCAGCTCCTGGTACTCACGAAGCTGCCGGGCCATGTCCTGCTTGGTCTGGCGCAGAGCAGCCTCCAGCTCCTGCTGCTTGGCATGAGCATCCTTGAGGGCCTGTTCTCCATGCTCCTCAGCCTCAGCAATGGCAGCCTCCAACTTGGCACGCTGTGGGCAATAGTGGAGCTGTCAGCTAGGGGGACAGGGCTCACTGGTCACTGCCTTCCTATCTACCCATCCCACAGCAAACACCAGAGCAACTTACTTAAGTTGGCTTCATGAGTACCACTCACTCCCCAAAGCACCAGGGACTCCCAAGGGTTTAAATACATGGGTTTGGGTATCTAGTGCTGCTAGCTCCCACTTCTGGATCTGCCACTGAATAGCTAGCTTCATGACCTTGAATGAATCAACCCTTCTAAGCCAAAGCCTCCTCTTTTCTGAAAAAGCAATGATCACCTCATCTACCTAATAGGGATAATTGGAGGATGAAATGAGATAATACACAAGAGGTGCTTGGCACACTGTCTAGCACAGAGCAAGTATTTAATAAATGCATTGTAATGATTATTAATAAATGCTGTTATGGTTTTCAAGTCTCCAGTCACCCCACCCCCTAACTGGAGAAATGCCAAGATTATGAGATTTTAACTGAGTCCCCAAACGTCCAGCAGTTAACAAGGACCAGAAACCATCTTCAAAAGAGGAATCATTTGGGAAAACCGTCAGGACAGAGGGGTTTGGATCAGACAGACCCTACCTACTATGTAGCCCCAGATGCCATGGGATGTATGATCCACAGCCCAGGGTTTGATCAGGGACGGTCTAATCCTGATGGGCCTGTCTGCCTTGAGCAGCTGCCACTTCCTGCCTGGCCTTAGAGTTCCCTCTGCCTTGGGCTCCTCCCACACTGCCAGGAGCCTGTGCAGTCGCAAGCTTTGATTTGGCTCAGAGGGCTGCCACCCAGCCCTGAGCCAGGGATCCTCCTCCTCCTTTCTCACCAACCTCTCTGTCCTCAGATCTCCCAGCAGGGACTGACACTCTGCCCTTGACCACTGTTCAGGCACCCTGCTCTACCACTGTTGTCTGCTAGGCCAAGGCCACCCCTGCTGCCTCTGGAGACATCTCAATGGCAGCGGACTCTAGGGCCTGGATCTGCCCTGTTGGGTGAGTGGAGAGCCTCACGTGGTGGAGGCTACAGGATTTGGGAAACTACCACTCACTACCCTATGCCTCCCCTCCTGGCCTGGAAGCTGGGCCACTTTTTTTTTTTTTTTTTTAAGAGACAGAGTCTCACTTTATCCCCCTCAGTAGAGGTGAGTCACAGCTCTGCATGTGGGCTAGGAGGCCCTCCCATAAATAGACCTGCAGGGCTCAACTGGGAGGATATCTCTGGGGAAATCACCCCCATTTCAGCCTCCACCATCAGCTAATCTGGAAATCAGCCTTGTGAAGTTGCTGTGTGTGGCACCTTTCCTCCCTCCCCCCATCCCTGCTCAGGCTGAGCTGCCCATCCACACCTATAGCTCAGCCAGGGCTTAGGGACCCTCCCTCATCAACACCCCCAACTCTGGCTTCTAGCAAAGCATCTTCCCAATCAGCCTCTTATCTGAGCCCTGTGCTCCGCCATGAGCCAGGTGCTAAGAGAGAAAAGCAGTGAACCAGACAGACACGGTCCCTGCTTCCAGGCATCTGTCATATTCCAGTGGAGACAGGAACAATCAATAACTGAATTAGTAAGACAAACTTTCAGAAAGTAATAGGCAATTCAAAGAACTTCAGATAGGCTGCTGGTACAGTAGCTGGGTGCTTAAGGAAGACATCTCTGGGAAGGGGTCTTTTGTCCTATTCCCCAGTCATGAGAAAGGGACAACCGTGGTCAGAGCTGGGAGAACCACATTCCAGGTGGAGGGAATACCGAGTGCAGAGGCCCTAAAGCATGACCATGCCTGGCAAATGCAAGGTACAGGAAGCAAGTGAGCATGGTGCATGGGAGTCATAGAAAGGAAGGCAGAGTGGGAAGGGGCCGAGTGAGCCATAGCAAGGGCTTCTGCTGGCCTCTGTCTTCCTAGTGAACTGTTAGCACCCAGGCACCGTGCATGGCGCCCAGGACTGGGTATAAGCAGAGTGCTCAGTACCAATGTGGTAACTAATGGTGGCTCTCCTCCAGCCAGCCAGCCTGAGGCACCCTCCATAGACTCTATACCCATCTAGATTCTCCTCTTCCTCTTGGCCTGTGCCAGGACTAGCCAAGAGCATTCCATCCTGGAGCAATCACAAGTGGGCCTGAGATGTGAGCTGCACCAGCCCTGGCCCAGGGAGGGCAGGGCTGTTACTGTTCCCCTCCAGTCTCCTGTTCCCCATCCTGAGCTTGGCCACCCTTCACATGCCCCAAGGAACAGGAGGAACCAGGAGGAGGGCTGGTTCCTACCTGGTTCTTGATGCTGTCAGTTTCAGTTTGCAGCCTCTGAATGGCCCGGTTCATCTCTGCAATCTCCTTCTGGGTGTTCCGCAGGTCGTCCCCGTGCTTCCCAGCCTGGGCCTGGAGGGTCTCAAACTGGAAGGGCCACAGAGAAAGGTATGTAATGATTATAGGCTATAATCTCCCATCCAAGGAAGGGCCCTCCCAGCTAATATTTCCAGAGGATAATCTGATCCCAGCAATCACTGCCTAATGCCAAGGGGCCAGACTGTTGGAAGCAGGATAAGGAAGGAGTTTAGGCACTTCCGAGGCAGGACAGAGAAGACAGGGAACGTGCCGCATGGCCATGCCCACTGACCCTGGGGCTCTTCCTACTCCCTAGTACTTGATGCCCTCGTGCTAGAGAACCACTGGAAGTCTGAGATCCTCACCTATTCAACAAGCAGCACCACCCATTTCACAGATGAGGACAGTTAGTCTCAAACAAGGGAAAACACTATCCATATAGCAAATCAATCACAGAACGAGGGTCTGAACCCAGGTTTCCTTGCTGGCATACCTGTGTCCTTACCCATGCACTGTGGATGGCTCCCTACCTCCATGTTGCTTCTAATCCTTGCCTCAGGCTCCCTCTTCCAGGAACGCTGGTTTGCCCTAGCTCTCCCCTGTTCCCTCAGCACCAGTGGCAGTCCTGCCTCTATAAAATATACATCATGATTTAGCCCCCCAGCTATGGGGCACTAAGATCAAGATCCTGCTCTTCTATCCATTAGTTGTGTGGAGTTAGGTACGTTATTTAATCTCTCTGTGCCCCAGTTTCCTCATCTTTAAAATGGGGATAATAATAGTGCCTACCTAAGAGCTGTTCTATAGATTACAAGAGTCGATACAGGTAAAACATTTGAAAATTACATAGCACTATGTAAGTATTTGCCAACCTTTAGCTATTATAATTATTAATCCATGTCAATTTCCTCTGCCATCCTCCTATCAGGCTGGGATCTCCCATGGGCCAGGGATCTAGCCCTTACATCTTTCCAGAGTACCACAGACTTAATCACTGGTATCTGCCAGAACAGTAGGACCTCAGGCCCTAAAGGCTTGAGACAAGTTGAAGAGTAAGAGAAGCTGCCCAAAGGACCCTGGTGGGGGAGGATATATGTCCCCAGTGGCCACACACCTTGGTCTGGTACCAGGCCTCAGCCTCAGCCCGGCTGCGGTCAGCGATCTCCTCGTACTGGGCGCGGACCTCAGCGATGATGCCATCCAGGTCCAGGGAGCGGCTGTTGTCCATGGACAGGACCACAGACGTCTCCGAGATCTGGGACTGCAGCTCTGTCAGCTCCTATAGAAACCAAACAGAATGTCAGGACCAGGGGCGTGACCCATGTCTCTGCCCGGGAAAGACAAAGAAAGGAGAGTCTGGAGTGGCCAAGTTACCAGGGAGGGACCCAGACCCAGCACTCATTATACAGTTCATTCTGCCCACCCCTGGCTCCATGAAGAGCCCATCAGCAATGTCTCGAATAGCAGTCTGCCAGGATTTAAGGGGACAAAGAAAGTGACAGTGTGAGGAGCTATCATGGCTCCTCACTGTGTGATGCCTTCGGGGCATGAGCTCTCTTGAGAAGGGCCCTTAGGGGACAGGAGAAATAATCATGGTCCACCCTGTAATGGACTCTCTGCAGCCTTTGACCTGATGATGCGGCTGTACTTGCTGACAGGGAAGTATGTCTGTGACATGCCATTGCATGAAAAAAAGATACAATTCTGTTTTTACTAAAAATATATATTTTTTATATCTGCATGTGTATATATGCCCAGAAAAGATCTGGAAAGGTAGATACAAAGATGGTAATAGTAAGTACAAGTGAGCTACTTGATGGTTTATTTAATTTTCTGGATTTTTGCAATGGGTATGTATTACTTTCACAATGAGAAGGAAACAATTTTATAATGACACATCTAAGTGTGTGTATGTGTACAAAGTTGGACAATTTAGTTCATGAACTCGTCCTAGAAAAGGTGCACATACCTCGTTACTGAATGTCGCTATGGTCACCTTCAAGGTGTTCCCCTTGGGAAGCTGTGCATTCCCCTTGGGAAGCCAGCACCTGGTCCACCCTTCAAAGCACTGATTCTAGGATGAGTTCATGAACTTAACTGTCCAACCTTGTACAATGATAGCTCTGATGGTCATTCCAGACAAAGAGTTCCAAAATTGCTTTGAAGAGATCTAATAACTGGTCTGTATTTAGCCTCACATGCTAATTGTGCCCTAGGCCAGCCTCTGCCCACTGATTAGCTGGCATATCTTCTGCCTTAGGCCAGAGATTCCCACTGATGAGAATAGAAGGGTTTTAAATCCTTGTGAGGAAAGAGATCTGGAAGTCTGGGCAGGAAAAAGTGAGGACGACAGGAGGAGAAGGAAAGGGTAGCAGAGGTATGGTAAACTCTCAGGCACTCCGGTCTTTCTCCGACATGGGTTCCCCTGTGTACCCGACCTGGCCCACCTTTGAACTTAGTCACAGCCTGGGGTACCCTGAGATCCTTCTGGTTCCTTTCTGTCCCACCCAATTAATGCTGCTTCCTTAGAAACATAGCAGCTACTCCATGTCTCCCCAAGGCCAATACAGACTGACCCTATTCCCAGCTCTCCCTGAACCCCTATCCCAGTGATGCTCAACCTTCCTAATGCTGCAACCCTTTAATACAGTTTCCACAGGAACGCGACCCACAGGTTGAGAACCGCTGTCCTAGCCCATCATGAATTCCTGAATTTAAAAAGGATGAACAGCAGGATAAATGCTCCCATGCCCCCAACAGATGCTCAGACTGGCCCAGAGCCAGGTGGGGTGGTGGAGAAGGAATCAGATGGCTCCTTGGTTGGGACAGTAGGATGAGACATGTCCCCAAGGTCCTCACTGTCTCATTGAGGGTCTTCAGGAAGTTGATCTCATCATTCAGAGCATCCGCCTTGGCCTCCAATTCCACCTTGTTCATGTAGGCAGCATCCACATCCTGGTGATAGAAGCAGGGCGGGGCAGAGGGACATCATGTCCTCAGTATAGGGACATTTAGTAGAAATGGGAGCAGGCCAGCCCTGTCCAACCCACAGGGCCAAACAACCTGCCCCACCAGGTGTCTGACAAAGCATAGCAGGCAGCTTAGCTTCCCCTTGACGTTCCAGGCTGTATGGGGCATCATCTCCACTCATCTCTGGGGTCTCAAAGCAGACTGGAGCCCCAAGCTAGCACTCAACTAGATCCTAATCACTCAGATGGCTCAAACACTCCAGCTACCCCTGTGACCAGGAACAAATCACTTCAACTCCGAGCCTCAACTTCCCATCAGTCAGTAGCCAAGCACAAAGTCATTCAGGTTCCCACACACCCTCCTAGAGATGGAAAATCTCTAGCCTATGTGTTTATCTTACAGCATAGGTGACTCTGATGCAGGGGGCCTCAGATGCCACCCCAGGTCAAAATGATGTCTAGGCCTCTTCCAGCCCCACTTTCTTGGAGTTAAACTCCTGGGGGCTTAGAGCTCACTTTTACTTAATCCCTGAGTTTCCAAGGGCCAGAGCCCAGCACTCTGGGACGGGTTGCACTTCTGGAAAACTGAGCCTGAGTGTGTGTTGAATCAGAATCTCAAAGAACATTAGTTCAACACCTTCTAAGATTCTCCTAAGGCCTTCCAATGTCTGCTTGCAAATCTCCAGGGATGGAGAGCTGCCTTCACATTTATTCAGCATTTCAGGTCAGCCATATACCACCTTTGGCTGTGATGAAATGTTCTGACCTCAACAGAGCACTTCTTTATTCAGGAAATCTCTCTACATCTAGCCCCTAGAGGCCCAGAAACAAGTTCAGACATTCACACACATGCACCCACATGACAGGCTGTGTGGTAAGGGCCTGGCTTCCAGACCTCTCCCTCCCCAAGCCATCTCTCCCCTCTTGAGCAGGCCAGGCAGACGTTGGCCACAGGTCCCTCAGGTGCTGCTCAGGTAGAGGCCCTCTAGTCCCCTCTTGTCCCATATGTTTTCAGACAAGCCCTCCCCACCCCCAGCCTATCTGTCCCCCTCACCTTCTTCAGCACCACAAACTCATTCTCAGCAGCCGTGCGATAGTTAATTTCATCTTCATACCTGCAGTAGCAGAGGGGGGGTGGTGGTGGTGGCGCTGCTTTGCCTCCATCCCCCCACATGCAGGTGTGAAATCTGCTCTGACAGGTGTCAGAGCTGCAAAACCCAATCTCCCTGACTTCCTAGTGGCCATTCTGGGGCTTGAGTCTTGACATTTGGGGTGGGAGGTGGGGTGGTCAGTGGCTGGCTAGATACGTAGGAAACATGTGAAAGCAAAAAAGTAACAGCCATGCTTATGGGCTGGTTTGTATGGAGCCTGCACCGCTCTGTGCTTCCCAGGCATTAAGTCATTTCCTCCCCATGACAACTCTATAATGATGACACCAGAGAGGGAGCAGAGTCACTGAGCTATTCAATGGCAAAGTTCAGACTTAAAACCTGGCAGCTAACTTCAGCCTGTGACTTCACCACCACCTAATCCTTCACTCATCAAGGGGTGAAGAAGGGGTTTGAAAGGGAGAAACCCAGTGGAATCAGGACAAGGGACACCTAAATTCCTGGAAGAACCAGGCCCCAGCTATATAGCCCAGCCCCCCATGCCTACCCTAGGAAGAGGCCTAGCCTAATGTTTATCTGGGGACTCAAAAAAGGAATATCAGAATAAAGAGCTTAGCAGTGCCCTGGAGCTGCTGAGAGCAGCGAGAACAGCTCTGGAAAGAACAGGATGCCCAGGCAGGTCGAGCACCCCAGGAGCCCAGACTCAGGTGGTCAACGTCTACATCTCCAAAGCCACACTCCCTCAAGGACTATGGAGCTGTGGAAATCCCTGTGAGGCTGCCTGTCTGCCCACCTTGGTGCTATGCTGCCAGGCCCGAAACAGCCAGACTGGCGCTCCTACAGCCGCTGCCCACAGGCCCCTCTCCCGCCCTCCTGGCCCCTTTCAGCCTCTTCTCCAGCCCCCGCCTGGAGCTCAGCCTGGTTTCTCCAAAAGGGACTCTGAGCCCTTTGGGGCAGAGGGAGGATGCCTGCACTCACAGAGTGCCTGGCAACAGGGGCTGGCTGGCCCGGGCCTTCCCTGCCCTGCACCTGTCTAGTCCCACCTCCTGTGGGATTAGTCCTGTTGACTTTTGCCCTGGGGGGATGCCCCTCAGAGACCTGTTCACTCTCCTCCAGTCGGAGCCAGTGTTCCCACTCTTGCTCAGTCATGCAGCCACTGGCAAAGGACAGAACTCACTTGCTGCCCCCTCCTACTGCTACTGGGCAGATGTGCCAAGCTGGGGCCTGGCCCAAGCTCTGGCCTTTGGCTCCTGTTCAATGAGAAAGAGCTCAGCAGGCACCTCAGAGGCCTGTCTGCGAAGGCCCACCTTCCCAGCCCCTCCTCACAGCCTCCTTTCTGGCTCCTTCCCTGACCCGGCCATCCCTCAGCCTCTGCACCCCTCCCCATTGCGCACCATTCCCTCCTTGGTTCATTCCTTTGCCTCCTGAGAGTCAGGGATCTAAAATTCAAAATCCTAGCACTCACAGTGACCTGCTGTGTGATCTCAACCACATCCCTGAACCTCTCTGGTCTCCTACTCCTCACCTGAGGAAAAAGGAGCCATTCTAGAATGATCTGTGAGGGTTACACAAGTTCCAAAGCACTCCTGTCATGAGATACCTTCTACCCCACCCTCCCATGGGGCATGGTCAGGTGCTCAAAGGGAACAGTGCAGGTCAGAGGCAGGCTGAGATACCGCACTGGGACTGAGTCAGGAGAAAAGGCGAGAGTCATAGAAACTGCCCCAGGTACAACCTGGGGAGAGAGGCAGGAAACGTGCTGGTAAAGCAGGGCACTTGCAGAGGGCCAGCTGAGGAGGGGAACACTGGTACAGGGGCCCTAGTGGGTCTCACAGGGACCATTACTTATTCTTGAAGTCATCCACCACATCCTGCATGCTCCGCAGCTCCACCTCCAGGCGGCCTCCATCCACTTGCAGCGCCTCCAGCTGCCCCCGCAGGCCTGCGATCTGGGCCTCAAACACGCTGGGGAGGCGGCTGCCCTTGGCAGACTTCTGCTCCTGCAGCAGCGCCCACTTGGTCTCCAGCAGCTTGTTCTGCTGTTCCAGGAACCGCACCTAGAAGGGGCGAGGAGGAGGAAGCTCAGAGGGTGCCACCCACAGCAGGACTCAGGAAGGTGTTGAGCCACCCAGCAGTGCCCATGTGCCCACTGGCTGTGCCCCCTGTCCCCCTCAGACTCTGTGTCCAATGTCTTCCAGTGGCATCCGGAGAGCAGGTGTGCCTGGCTCAAGATGTGCTTGGGTCTTGGCAAATGTGCCTTAGGGTGTCCTCCCCCAGTCCCTCTCTGAAGGGCTGCCTCTTCCTGGATCCTGGGGCTGATGGGGCCTCCCCTCCCTTTCCACCGTGACCCCTTCTTATCCTTCTTCAGTATCCTCTCTCTCCTTCCTTTGTCTCCAGCAAAACCTTGGGACAGGGCATCACAGTCAACACAGGGTCAAATGAACACCTACCACGTGTCCAGCCCTGGGAATGCCCTTAAGGAGCATCTAGAGTGACTGAGGGCAGGAGGCAGAAGCCTCCTCAAATCCAGCGACTCGGGGCACCAGGACCTGGAGGCTGCAGACAGTAAGACGTGCAGCTGCACATCAGAAGCCTGGGTCTGGGGCAACCTGCGGAGGCCTCAGCAGAATCTGAAGGACACACCTGGCTAAATGGCACAGGAAAGGGCAACATGGGGGGCAGTGGGTGGCAAACTTGGTCTCGGCCTGAGGAGAGGGCGCTGGCCAGAGGGGCCCAGCAAGGCTAGCCTTATTACTGGCATTGCCCCACTCCTCCCGGCCCCACTGATCAACTCCGCCCCTCCCCTCCCTGGAGAGACCCATGTGTGGCAGAAGTAGACAGCTCCTGGCTGTCTCGCACCTTCTCAGGGCCCTACAGTGCCATTTCCTGTCCCCAACGGGCTATTTCCAGGGCAGGTATAACCTCTCCTCCTGTCACCAAAGGGAAGCTGAGGACCAGGCGGATGGCGCTCCCTCCCTCCCACCCTGTATACACAGCATCTGCTCCGACGTCTTCAGCATCTGAAGGAGCCAGTCGCCTCTCAGGGAACAAGGCCCAGAGAGAGGAGAACTCCTGGAACTCCCAAGCCTGATATCGGTGACAAAACTCAGCCTCCAAGGCCTCAGCCTCCCAAGTAGCTGGGACTACAGCTGCGCCCAGCTGATTTCTGTTATGGGTAGAGATGGGGTCTTGCTATTTTGCCCAGTCTGGCCTCAACTATCTCAGCAGACTCATAGACACAGCCAGCTAGGGCAGCCCTGCAGAACCCTGGCACATTCAGGGTGGAAGACAGGGCCCAGGGGGCAGCTTGCTGGAAGAGAGGGCTTGGAGACCCAGGGGGACAAAAGAGCAACGGCAGTTAATGGGGAGGAGGAAGGCCTGGGGGAGGTGGAGTCCCACATCGGAGACCTGCCAGTCCTCCCAGCGCCTGGCCTGCCTGCAGGCTGAGCCGGTTAGGGTGGCCAGTGTGGCCTGGAGCAAGGCTCACGCGACGGTCTGTCCGCCTCACCTTGTCGATGAAGGAGGCGAACTTGTCGTTTAGGGTCTTGATCTGCTCGCGCTCCTCCTGGCGCACCTGCTGGATGGAGGGGTCAATGTCCACCCGCAGCGGGGCCAGCAGGCTCTGATTGATGGTGATCTCGCGGATGCCGGAGCCCACCGGGCGCGCATAGGCGGAGCGCACTGCCACGCTCGGCCGCGGGGCGCCCAGGCCATAGAGGCTGCTGCTGCCGAAGCCGCCCCGGCGCCCTGAGCTCGCGCGCACCTGGGCGCCGCGGCCCGGGAAGGCTGTGGAGCGGGAGCTGAAGTGGACCGACATCCCGGCTGCACCTACAGGCGGGTGAGGACAGCGCGAACTCGCTGACCTCGGGGAGACCGGCGCCTTTTATCCACTGGGAGCGGGTGGCCAGGCTCGCACAGGTAGGGGCGGGGCTGGCCTCGGGCCACCTTTCTCCCGGCCTCGCTTCCGCCCTCCGCGCCGCCCGCCCCGCCACGCCCGAGCTTTTAGCCCAGCCAAATGGCCTAGAGTGGGCAGGAGCG
Organism: Perodicticus potto; assembly: GCA_963574655.1. NCBI lineage: Eukaryota > Metazoa > Chordata > Mammalia > Primates > Lorisidae > Perodicticus > Perodicticus potto. The sequence continues at coordinate 17,737 of CAUYRH010068857.1, forward strand.
CCGTCCACCATCCACAGACAACCCCCATGCAGCCTGCTGCAAAGAACAGTAGGGCCAGCTGTCGGGAAGGCTTCCCGGAGGAGGTCTGGGGACGGGGAGACCGGCATACAGATGCCTAACGCCAGAGCAGAGAGACCAGGCCGTAAGAGCCTGGGGGAAGGAGTGGACAGAAATGTTCCAATCCCGGAGTCTGTACCCTGACTTCCCCATCCTGGGGCTAAAAGCCAGAAAGGCATTCCCGGCACTCTCCCTCCCCCCAAATCCAGCTCCGTCTTAGATTTGTTTTGTTTTGTTTTGTTCTAGATAGGGTCTCTCTGTTGCTCAGGCTACAGTGCAGTGGCCTCCTCATAACCTCCCATCAACCTCAGATTCCTGGCCTCAAGCATTCCTTTTGCCTCAGCCTCCCAAGTAGCTGGGACTACAGCTGCGCCCAGCTGATTTCTGTTTGGGGTAGAGATGAGGTCTTGCTATTTTGCCCAGTCTGTCCTCAAACAATCCTGCCAGCTCAGCCTCCCACCCTCAGCTCAGTTCTTGAGTAGTCTGACCCCCCCGCCATAGGCCTGGCCAAGCTAGTGCCCCTGACTGTGTCCCTCACACCTCATTTCAAAACAGAACCTATGCTCAGTGGAGCATGACCCCACTTCTAGCCTCTGTCCTCCCCACTTCAAAACCCATTTGCAGCCTGCAGGCCCCTGGGTCTGTACACCTCCAACCCCTGCTTATATTCCTGCCTACTTATTTTATTGGTCCCTGTAGAGGAAGGGGCACTTGTGTGTACTCCGGACACTTCTGTGCGTACAGAGCAGCAGGCCTCTGGGCTTCTCTGTGCCCCTCCTTCATACATATGTAGGAGCATGTGTGCTTAACAAGCATGGGTCCGTGTGTGTGTGTGTGTGTGTGGTGTCTATGGATTCTCATTGCACATGTTTGTATGCCCATCTCTCACACGTGCTTCTACCTGCACTCAGACATTCCTCCCCACCCACAACCCTCAATTTTCCTATTTGAAGGCCCTGTTTAAAGGCCCCCAATTCTCATCATCTCTCTCACCTGAAGCTACCACCAAACAATTCCCAGCAGCTTCAAGCTGGTCAAGAGGGGGATAAGCTGGGTGGCTCAGTGAGTAGGGCACCAACCCCATATATAAAGGGTGGTGGGTTCAAACTCAGCCCCAGCCAAACTGCAACAAAGAAATAGCTGGGCATTGTGGGGGGCACCTGTAGTTCCAGTTGCTCAGGAGGCTGAGGCAAGAAAACACAAAGCCCAACAGCTGGAGGTTGCTGTGAGCTGTGACGCTACAGCACTCTACCGAGGACAACAAAGTGAGACTCTGTCTTTAAAAAAAAAAAGGAGGGGGATAATGGGCGGCACCTGTGGCTCAAAGGAGTAGGGCAAAGGCCAGCCAGCCCCACATACAGGAGGTGGCGGGTTCAAACCTGGCCCCGGCCAAAAACTGCAAAAAAAAAAAAAGAGGGGGATAAGCACAGTGCTGGACCAGGGGATGCTGGACAGAGTCAGCAACCGGGGTGCTGGCCTCTCTTACTGGTAGCTCCAGGCACAATTGCTGCACCCTCTGCCCTCTCCTGCCCCTGTTTTCCCAGACTGGGCTCTGTCTGCCTTTAGCCTCCCTCCAGCCTCTCCTAATGAGCTGGCCAGGTTGTCACTTCAGACCAAGCCCTTGGGGGAGTTCTGGGTGAAGAAGGGTGGAGATGGAATGTCTTTCCTGCTTTGCCATTTCAGTTAAGGCACAAGGACTTCCAGTGAAGCTGAAGAAGATAGCGCCTCCTCCATGATCTGAGGTAGAGAGGCCATGAGCCCCCTTCCTTCCCTCCCCTCTCCATTGAATTTGGGACAGCTCAGGCCAGAGGAAGAAGAAGGCCCAAGGAGATCTTCAGTGGTGTCGTCTACCGAGCGTGGCTGGCTTGTGTGTGTGTGTGTGGGTGGGTGGGTGTGTGTGTGTGAGAGAGAGGGAGAGAGAGAGAGAGAGAGATCGAACCTAAAACCATACCTGCTTGTATCGTTAAGAACATACAATTCCCCGGGATATTTGCGGTCCTGGGACTCCTGCTCCTCATTTCCCTAATGCCCAAACAGGCAAAAGAGCCCAATTGTTTAAAGTACACACCAGACACTCCAACTTCCTTACCCTCAGGGCTCATACTGCACTCTTTTGTTTTCCACTGCCTCCACTCTTCACCCCTCCACTCCACCCCTATTCTGTCACTAGCCCTGTCCCCCTCCTCACCTCTAGCCACTCGTGGGATCTGTGCTCTGGAGCCACCCAGCCCAGGAATTCCTCCATCCCCTTCTCCCCTAGAGGCTGGCTGAGAAATCTTTGGCAGGCCTGCTGCCGCCTTGGGACCCTGGACAAGTCACTACCTCTCTCTAGGCCACAGTTTCTTCACCAACAAGGTTCCACCAACCCAGGTTCCACGTGGAAAGTGAGCTAAGGAAGGACAACGCAAAGGAGAAAAGGTCTCTCGGCTTTTCAGCCTCAGGCCTCCTAGAGCAACATTTCCCCATTCCAGGGCCTGCCCAACATCCACCCCTCGGCCCTTCCATCCCCTCCCCGAAGCATTCCTAGCCGCCCAGCCCTGGCCAGTCTCCTCCCACCTCTACACTCACAGGCCAGTGCTGGAAGCCCCACCGTGCCAGGCCCCAAGCCCACAAATATCCCCTGGAGAGCTTCCCAAGGCGCCATCCATCAAACTCCTGGCCACAAGAGTTCACAGCCCTGTAGTCTTCCCAACCTCACCCACCCAGACCTCTGCTGGCCTCACAGGGACCATCTTGCAAGATCGTAGTAGAATTTGGAGGCCAGTTAATCTCCCGGTGGTCATCTACCCAACTCAAAGGCAGGATCCCGGCTCTGGAGCTCTCTGTCACCCACACACTGCCAAGCACACGTTCCTGGTCTTCCCACCACCTTTCTTATTTGCCCACTGCACCCTCTGGAACCCAGCTAAGAACAGCAGCCCCAGATCCTCAGCTTGGCCTGGCCCCACTAAACCTGTCCTGTCCCTGGCCCCTGCAGCCCTGCTGGTGGACTTACTATTCCTCTCCCAGAGAGTGGGGGAGACTTTTTTTTGGCCCCCTGCTGCACTTTCAGAACGATTACTCATTGTCTGTCCTCGAGAAACATGTCCTCTGATTCGCAAAGAAAAAAATTAATTTTGTCAGAATACAAATGCTTGTAATCATAACAAAAACCATTTGGCATGTCCTCATGGAATATAATACTTTTCTAAAAAGTCAGAAGATAAAGGACAAGGAAGCAACACGTGGATTATGTGAATCAATAGGAAAAGGCAAACCACCCAACTCAAAAGTGGGCAGCAGGCCTGGATAATACAAGCCAGTGCTCCCATCATGCTTACCAGGCAGTGCCCAGGCTGTTCTAAGTTCTTGGCCTCTATTAAGCCATTTTGTTCCCACGATAATCCTACAAGGTAGGTATGTGTTATTGTCCCCCTCCTTTTAAATCTCCCTTTTGAGACACTGAGGTCCAAAGAACTTAAGCAACTTGCCCAAGCTTACACAGCTAGCAGATAGAAAAGCCAGGATTTGAACCTTGGCAGTTGGAACAGGTAGATTATTTACAGAAGAGAAAAGAAAGAACATCAATTAGCAAATGTGATTCTCATCCTCACCCAAATTAAGAAATATAACAGGAGTGGTAATGAAAACCCATTTTACCTGTCAAGTTATCAACGACCGAAATGTTTGATAAACATTCTGTGCCAGTAGGTATGTGGGTAACAGAAAATTTGGGCCTTTGTTGTTGGAATTACTGATGGCCTCTTTAGAGGGCAAGTTGGCAGAAGCTTTCAAAACACATTTTCTCTTACATCAACAGATAGATAAGATGAATATACTAGTTTGACCAAGTAATTCTATTGCCAGGATCTTAACGTACAGATATTCTCAACAAATGTGCACACCTACCTGTACTCTGCTCCCATTGGTGTGTATTTGTGAAAAATTGGAAGCATCATAAATACTTGTCAATAGGGAAGTGATGAAATTAATTGAGCTACATAGATCCAATGGAATGCTATTTATTGAAAAGAATAAAATCCTTTACATGCTGATTGCCTTTTTAAGATTTAGGTAGTGGCTCGGCGCCTGTGGCTCAACAGGCTAAGGCGCCAGCCACGTACACCTGAGCTGGCGGATTCCAATCTAGCCTGGGCCCGCCAAACAACAATGACAGCTGCAACCAAAAAAATGGCGGGGCATTGTGGCGGGCGCCTGTGGTCCCAGCTACTTGGGAGGTGGAGGCAAGAGACTCACTTGAACCCAGGAATTGGAGGTTGCTGTGAGCTGTGATGCCACGGCACTCTACCCAGGGGACAGCTTGAGGCTCTGTCTCAAAAAAAAAAAAAAAAGATTTATGTAGTGATCACAGAGATCCCTGTAATTCTGAAAACCAACCAGGCTCACGCTATCCATATGGCATCTACTTCCCATCCCAGTCCCTGCTAGCCCCCCAGCCACCTGCTAACCTCTCCCTGCATGCTCACCAGGGCACTGGCCCCCAGGTCCCCGTGCTCCTCTCCACCCCCTGACCACTATGCTCATGCTCTGACTCCTGGCCCTTCTGTCTCCACCTGGGTGGACCTCCAGCCCTACTCAGCCTGAGCACTGACTTCTACGCTCGAGCTCTAAACTGCAGAGCATCAGTGGAGAAAACCATGTCCTCAAGATCCAGTGTCACCGCCAAATGCACAGTCCCCATTTCAGCTGCATCCTCTTTGCAAGTAGTGCAAGAAGTGCAAAGGTACTTCTCTTTCTGCCTTCGGTCAGCAGGCCTCCTGTTTGCTCCTGCTGAGTTTCTCCACTCTCTTCCCATCCCCCATTCTATATCCTCCTCCACTCATCCTCAACGAAGAATCAGTGTTCCTCACTGAGATAATCAAATAATCCAGTAAAATCAAGTAAATCTGGCAAAACTTTTTCCTTCCTTCCCCCACCCACACTTGCCTCCCCTCCACACCCTTCCTCCCTCTCTCCAAGTTCTAAAACCAGATTCTCCCTCCACCTGTGCCACAGACACCATCCTCTCCCACCTCCTTAGAGGTCCGTTCCATCAGTCCCCCTCCTTCTTAATCCTTTCACAGCCCTCCCCTCTCCCTGGCAGCCAAGCTTCTTGGCAGAGCTGTGTGCTTGCACTTCCCCAGTGCTGGGGGGAAGGGGGCAGTCAGATGTCTGGGGAGAGCTTTCAGTGGAATGAGGAAGTGAGAACGGTGAGTGCAGAGGACAATTTCCCATGATGTTTAGCAGAAAGGAAAGGGAGATGGAAGTTAGCTTGGATCAAGAGCAAGCTCAAGGAAGAAATGATTTCAGGACGGAGGAGATGCGACCTCCTCAATGATGTGGGCTGGCAGGGGAGAAGACAGAGACATCTAAGGTCTCTTAGAGAGAGAGAAATATCCTAATCAAAGGAGCAATGTCCGGGGAGTGGATTAGAAGTCCAGGTGGGGTCAGTCGTGGTGCCCAGGAGAAACACCTCAATGTTTACGGCAGGAAGAAGGAGCTGAGGATGGACAGAGACTTAGATATTCACATGTGAGTAAAGGAATTCAGAGAAAGTTCCACAGGCACTAAGAGAATGGCTATTTTGGCTTCCAGGGGTGATATACATAACATTTTGTGGGTCTACCCTGCCCTAGTTCTCTATACCTGGTCATCCTGTGCGTGTACTTCCTCTGGTCTCAGTCGATGTAACAGTTACTCGCCATAAACAAGACTAGCAGGCTTGGGGAAAACCTTTCGGTGCTACAATGGGAGATGTGGGCTCTAGTTTGTCTCAGACTATCTCCAAGCTGTGTGACCTTGTAGCTGACCTCTATGAGATTCAGTTTCTTCATCTATAAAATGGGGGATCAATAGTGTTTTCCTCATGGGGCTTAAGCATTGAAGAAGATACTAGATGTGTAACATCCTTAAAGCCCCGAACACATCAAGAACACTCAATAAATGTGAACTGTCTCTGTTGATGCAGTTGTTATGGCGGACAATAT